>BNST01000113.1:5000-55347 GCA_019650275.1 Xylocarpus granatum | reverse complement strand
GGGGCCCCATGCGCCTCGCCCACACACCACTAGACGTACGTCGGAACCCATAGGACCCTCCGTGCGCACCCATTGCTACCGGCCCCCCCCCCAACCAGCCAGGTCATGGCCCAACCCACCACTCTCAACTCCCCCTACCACTCAGAGTTTGGGTCTCTCACTCTAAACCCCCCCTTTGTGGGGCGGGGGCTCCGTGGTGCGTGAAACATTTTTTTCTCCCCAAAAAAACCGTCTTCTACACACTTATCCACGCGCGGTCAGCCCAATCAGATAACCTAGTGGCCACAATCCCCGTTCACCTAATTGCCCATCAACCCTCATTTCCGCCGTAAACACTGACTGTCACCCCTAGTCTATTGATTGCTTTTAAGTTTCTTTCTCTGATATTTATCCATTCCCCAAACATTTGACCACTAAAGCTGTCTCCATCTACATGGCATTCTTTCTCATCTAAAGTGATTAATCCAATATATAGATCACCTATGAATATGTACTCAAAACCCTAGTAATTAAGCATCAAAAGACAACTATTCTTAAAGCCCAAAGTTATGTCAACTCAACCGTTGCATTGGTTGAAAAAGACAACTATCCTTCATCACTATCAATCCTACTCACTACAGCTGACTTAACTTACCAGACCACACTCTTATGTAAAGCTAAATCACAATCTATTACCACCCCTCATAAGCCACTACTTCGTCCTTCAAGTCTCCCAAACAAAGTCAGTATTCCATCCCTCAGAGACAAGGATCAAAATACTCTTCTCGCTTATAAACCGATACACTACCTCCCCCCCACTAAAATCCATACTTATAACAAGAATCTCCCGTGCGCAAGCAAGCAAGCACACTTCATGCTTCCTACCTTGCATTACCTTTTTGATTAGTCCCCCCCCATATAGACTATCAACCGAGACGCTCTCGTCCTGGAAAAACAAAAATCTCCCCCTACATAATTCCCTGCATACAGCCAGGAATCCAAATGTTCAACAAATTCTCCTCCCCCACCACCCTCCGTCCCGTCACAACAACTATCACAATCCAACCTATTGGCCGCCTGATATTATATGTCTTGTAACCCCCACTAGAACCAGGGACAGCACCTATTATACTTGATGAATCAAAGTTACCACTACACTACGTGACATATAAATGTATCAACCCAATAACCTCCCTCCAACACACTGAAGGAGACAACCACATATAACAAGAAACAACGTTTCGCACAACACTATGGTCCTGATGCTAGCCAAAGCTCCTGTCCCAAAATTCCACTACCTTAAACACCTAGCAACTATCTCCGCACACATGTATAAATAGACCTAGAGACACCCCGAAACCACACCCACACCACAATTGCACCAAGATCTGCTCAATCCTTCGGTGTTCCTAAAACTCACAACCCCATAAACACACATTAAAAATTACCACTTCGAGGCCACATTGCTATCCCTATCCAGTCACGATTTCCGTCCCTCCAAACTCCTCACATCGCACTTCCTCTCTGCCGCCTCCAACCTTAAATCAGTCTGCCGCTACTAAACTACTACACCGTCAGCTCTGTATTACTAATGGACCAATTCATCACAAGCACACAACGCTGTCCCCCCCAATTTTAGAACTGCCCCACGTTACACTACCCCGCCAGACCACGACAGAAGCCTTTTTGTTCTTTACCATCAATACACAGATGAACTACAAAAAAGAAAACAAAAGACGTAACAGCGCTCTCTACTCGGAGTGAGCGCATAACCACCAGGCGACCCTCTTCCCAGAAGAAAAAAGAAGCTTCAAATTTAGTAGCCAGTTCACAATGTTACGACACCGACTTAATAGCAACACCCCAGGGACCCACACCTGCGGAACGTCACTGTAAAAACTCCCACATATATAAACAACAATCTGGCCCTCCGACCCAAACTGGTCACCTCAGCTCTGCACCCTTCCCTACCCTCCAACTCTGAGTCCTCCCTACCCCTCCACCTGCTGTTGAAGACGATCACACCTACCATAACAGCCAAAGATGGCAATGTCAAGAAATAGAAGTTATTGAGTACATTAGTGAGTAGACGTACGAGACGTGGATGGAAATCAATGAAATGGGGTGTAGATTGATAGGGGAGTCGGTGGCTTGATAGGGGGGGGTAGCGGGACATAGGACAATCAAAGAGGTGAGGGGGGACTTGTAGATGAACCAGCAAGAACTAATGTTCAACACTCAACCTCAAGGGTGGGCTTGAACAAAAGTGATCAAGTTAATTGCATACAAACTTTAGAAGTCCATCCTAGTTTTTTCGACAGATACTCCACCGCTACTAACCGACTCCCTCCCTCCTCCATCCTTCCCCCCCATTCCTACACCCCGCCCCTTCAAATCCTCGACTACACCCTGTCCCCTCGTTCTGCACCTACAACTCATCCCTCACTCCCAAGCCCACGCAACATCCCCTTAAAATTACGGTCCTATTGTAAAGTCGACAATCTGACGCTTATAGGCTTAGTGAACACACCACCGTACTCATGAAAAAACTGGATGTTGCTAATATGTTATCGCAAATTCGGTTATCACCCACATATGTAGTCTTTTTTTGCAAATAGGGGTTGCCAATATCGACATTTAAAACCCAAATCCTCCTCAAACCAATGCTTTCAACCATATCAATTCACTCGCCGGTGGTTTCGAAGCCCCCAAAGTATTTGCTCCCTATATAGTTCAAGCTTGGCACTCCCTGATATTCAGAGAGCACCCCCAACGATTTGCTTTGTACTCTTACACTAGTCACTAAAACTGTCACACCAATAAAAGGACACACTATGACATCGTGGTAAGATCGTGCGATCTGCAATCTTCAATTGCTTACCCTGCCCCATCCAGCAGCATCCCGGCCTTCTCCTGCACATGTCCTCCCGTCTTCCAGGCAAAAATTTTTGTGCTGATGTTCCAATGAGTTCTTCACCTTAGTTAATCCATCCTGTACCTACGAGTTCCTTTGAATATTTGCAAGTATTCCGGTTCCCCCTCTTATAGTCCATCAGTGATGGAAACAAGTCCATATGGAACAAGTCATGAATTGGCTTACACCGGTTTTGATTTTTTGCTGATAAGCAAACGACCACAACAAGGAGCATCGTCTTGAATAGTTAACGTAGATTAACTTCACCACTCACAATTCACTGATATCTGTCCCACCTTGATAGTCTAACTCAATCTGCGTTTCTCTTCGTCCGCCACCGCTTACTCCCCCCCCCCCGGTCTATCTTTTGGGCTACCCTTGCGTGCCACTGTACTTCAAATTCGGCCCACGTCATCGTTAGAGATGCCTATTTCCCTCACAAAAAAACACGAAGCAGTGCCGTCCTACATGTTGATGCCTCTTAATGTCTTTTTTTTAATCATCTTGGATATCATCTTATCGCAATTAGGCCCTTTCCTCTTTTTCTATTCTCAAGTTAGCCCTCAACAAGATTTTTAGTTTATTTGCATCCTCGCAATTACACATCAAAACTGTCCATGACCTGGCTTTAGCATTCAGTCTTTAAGTGTATGGCAACTCTTTTTATTATATATTGAATCTAATTTGATCATATAATTTAAAATTAATCCTCAGAGATTCAATTAGTATTAGTAGCACAAATTTTGCCTAACAATATGCATAATTTAGTCAACAAATTAAATAATTAATTAAATTTGTGATTTTAGTTTTTATTAATATTATTAATTTCTTCTTTTTTAATATTTTGTATTAGTAAAGTTGTCAACAATACGTATAATTTTAACTAATTTGGTTTATGAGAATTTGGATTGTCTCTCTTAAAAATGTAATAAAAAAATATAAAAAATAATTAAATTAATTATTATTATGTTGTTATTTTTTAATTATAAAATATATTAAATTGTCACTATTATAACTAAACGAAATAGTTGATGTTGAATATGTAAAATTAAATTTGTGAACATGATTTAAAACTTATAAATCTCAATATTTATAAGACTTTAATTATTTCCTTCTTTAAGACTTGCATCAATCTCAATACATATCGTTTGCCATATTGTTCATGCTGCAAACTAAGCAATGGACATTGAGAAGGAATATCCTGCCGATTTCAGATGTCCAATATCAATGGAGCTGATGTACGATCCCGGCACAATCTGCACCGGTGTTACATACGAACGCAGAAACATCGAGAAATGGTTCGTCAATTACAAGAAGAAAACATGTCCTGCTACCATGCAATCCATTCAAACTTTCCATATCACACCTAATCACAACCTCAAGCGACTTGTCCAGGCATGGCTAAAGAATCATGAATCTCAATCTTCTTCTCTTTGATGTAAATATTATTATTAAACTCAAATTAAATATATTTTAATTTAATTAATTTATTAAGTTAAATTTAATACAAGTAAAAATTTAATTATTTTAATTAAATTATTAAAATTATTTTATTTTTTTATAAATCATCGTATAAATATACTTATAAATATTTTTAAAAAAAATGAATGATTAATTATAGAGAATTCACTTTTATAACTTATTATGAAAATAAATTGACTTATTAAAAAGAATTTTTTTTGTGGTATTCAATTATTATATTTTAAATTCTTTTTACATAGTAATTTAAAATTTATTTTTTTTAGAACATATACCAAAATTCGTAACTGTGAGACGTTATTTGAATTGCGATGTATTTAAAATTAAAATTTAATTTAAAATATTCCTAAGATTTGGTATCATAATTGATTTAAAATCGAATCCTCTTAAAAAGAGAAAGAATGATGAAGACATTATTATTATACTCAAATTAGACTTGTTTTAATTTAGTTAGTTTATTAAATTAAATTTAAACAAATAAAAATTATTTTAATTAAGTTATTAGAATTTATTTTATTTTTATTGAAATATCATAAATATATTTATAAATATGAAAAGAGAGGATGAACGATTAATTATAGAGAATTTATTTTGTGAATTTATTTGTTACTTATGAATAAACTAAATTTATTAAAAATAATTTTTTTATAATATTTAATTTATTATATTTAAAAATTTTTTTTAGAGAACATTTATAAATTTAAAATTTATCTTTTTTTTTAACGTTATATCAAAATTTGTGGCTGTAAAATATTATTTGATTTGTATGTATTTAAAATTAAAATTTAATTTAAATATTCTTTTAACTTTTTTTTCGTATTTTTCTTGATATTTTTGAGATTTAGTTCTGGATCATCACATCAAATCAAGCACTACAAGTTGGTTTCTCCAGCATCACATCGCTTCATTTTTATTCATCCCCATCGACGCTAACGCCATCGATCAAACACGACAAGTTAGTTTCTCTGCTCAACACCATGGAATCTTCTCCGTTCAAGGTAACTTCTCTGAAGAAATTGCGATAAATCATCCAAAATGGGTGACATGACAAAAGCTGATTTTATTCGATCTGGTGGCGTTGAAGTTGTCGTTCAAATAGTTGTTCCGATTCTTGTTGAGAGTTCACATTTTGTTACGATTAGAGTATGCGAGGAGGCTTTAGGTATTCTTTATCAACTTCCATTGTCCGAACAAGACAAAACCTTGGAGATTTTGTCCAAACCTGAATCCATGAGATCCATGGCAATCGTTCTTCAAAGAGAATCGCTGAAGCCAGACTTTACGCCATTTCTATATTCCGAAAGATGGCCAAAACTGATTATAACTGGAACTTTCTGATAAATGACCAAGGTATTGACTTCTTCAAATCTTTTTTAGAGCTTGTATCGGATGATACACGCACCAAAGCAAGCTCATGTGCATTGGAAGTTATCATTGAAATATTGAGTGCAGCAAAGAAAAGCCGACTAAAAGCAATTGAGGCTGGTACAGTTTGTGTTCTGATCGAACTTTTATTGGAGTCAAGCAGATCAAAATGTGAGAAAATGCTGCTTTTGATCAAGCTATTATGTGAATGCACTGAAGGAAGATTGGCTTTGGCCGAACATAACATGGGAATTCCGGCGGTGTCCAAAAATTATTACATATCTCCAATACATTTACTAAAATCGGAGTGAAGATCCTGTGGTTGGTTTGTAGTTTTCATCCTACTGATAGAGTTTTAGAGGAAATGTTGATCTACGGATCGGTGAAGAAATTCTTGACATTGTTGCACATGGAAGGTAGATCTTCGACCAAGGATAGGGGGGTGAAGATGTTCAAATTGCATGCCAATTCCTGGAGGCGCTATCCTTGTTTTCCATGTGAGTGGAAGGAGTATTTGGGCTTAGTCAATGTTGCTTGCTAATCGATTCCATATTAAGGAGAGAGCAAAACTCGAACTATAAAGCAATGAAATAGTTGATATTAATTACTTCAAGAGTTTGATACATTATCGTGTTTTATTGTTGTGTATTATTTTGATATATTGTTTTGTTAATTATTTGCATATTTCTAACTCTGCAATCACAAACCTGACACTGGCGGAAATCACAATTACATGGTCTGTATTGCAGTCATATGTTTTGATCCCAGATATGACACCAGGCAAAATTTCAAAAATTCTGATTTAAATAGAATAAAGATATATTGACTTGGGGCAGGTTGGCTTCTCTTGCTTCATGTAAAAGGTGAACCGAATGTGATAATGAAGCACAAGCCCACTCAAGTTTTCAAATTTGACCAAGGCATATGTATGTAACCTGGTTTATTGGGTTTTTAGCGAATTTTTTATAAACAAACCTAAGTCAGCCATATCGATTTCCATTCTTGTACCAACTAGTGGGTAAAAGCTTCTAGAGTAAATTTTAAGTTAGAGCAAGCCTAGGTGCTTTCGAAATATCATATTACACAGTTTTTGTGATGCTTTTATTTCATAAAATATTGTCACCAAAAATAAAAATAATAAAAGATTATGATTCTTTTAAAAAATTGAACGGAAAACATAATATAGAAGGTTATATTAAATATATATATATACACACACATTAAATTTATAAAAAGATATGATAATACGAGTTACGGACCTGCCGAGAATTTATACAAAAATACTTAGCACTTGGGCGGTCGACATTTGACAAGCGGATGGTCGTCGGCAAGTAGGAAAGGAAAACAGCCCAATCGCTGGGTGCTACCACTCCATCAAACACATAGGAAAAATGTCTACTATATTCGATTGGATTTTGCTGCCTATCTTGATATAATTAGAAGTAATTATCATGTAAACAAGAAAAACAGTAAACTCTTGCTGTAGAGTTTCAGATGAACAAAATGTACTTCCTCATAAGCCAAACTGATATAACGGGAGAAAAAACCAAAGTAGCTGACTATTGGCTGTAATGTACTTGAAGGCGACATCATCCAATAAATTAAGACAGTTTCAGGAGTTAAGAGGTCAATTTAGAATCTTAGTTGAACCACCAGAACAACTAATTCACAATAAGTAAAAAATTTGGAGATACATGTTGGTCTTTGCTAATAGTGCTACCCGTCAATTATTTTGTCTCTTCAATTTGATTGGATGCCAAACGCTTAGTCAATCATAATGCTGACAGGTGATGTTATTCTTTAGATGGGACAGGGACATCTTAATTTTATTGCAATATTCTTGTTCATACTATCGTCATCGTACTTGTCGTGACGAGTGTTATCGTGTATAATATCAGCAAAACTTATTTTCCGGTCAATTCACAAATCAACCAAGAGAATTGCCAACAGAAGCCGATTTATACGTGAAACGGGAACGGGAGGCATAAGAAATTTTATTATATGTTTGTCATAAGGCGACTTCTGTTGAGCAAGCTGTAATAATATCTCTGGAATGCTTAAACCTTCGCAATGGCGGAGGCAGGCAAATTGGGACCTAGGAGGAAGCTTTATATCCTCCCCCTTGTTGTCATTCACCTTGGAGAAATATCTTTCAACCGTAGTGTCACTGATCAGATTCAATTTATAAGGCTCCCACTGAGCCGAAAAATACCAAGTTATTCCCAAACTGAGGAGAAAAATTCAATTTACTTATAGAAACCCTATTTAACAGAAATTTGTGGAGAATGCAAGGATAAGGAAAGAGAATGTTCAGCAAACCTTTTGTTCTTTTCCTTACCTAACATATGGCTCCGCAACCCTGTATGTCAAACTGTTAAAGGCAATCACATGAAAAATGATATTGTAAAGCATATTTTAGAGTGGATTAGAAACCTTACTTGCTGACTTCTCCCCTCATAACACGACAAACCATTCTATACTCTCGAATAAGTTATTGACCAACACCTTGGGGCCTTCCTTCTCTAATCTGAAATAACAGGAGCAAAATCGGCTTTAGCTTTCAAACTTTCAAAAACTTCAAACAAACTTTTGGCATTAAGAAAATGGAATTATCGTAGGCATGCTAAACACATACAGATCGAAGAGGAATTTTAAGACTTGATGGCGAAGCCTTCTTCAGGGACTGAATAGATCAGATATCCATGCATCTGCAATATTTATGCGCTCTCTTCTACATGAAAACAAGCTTCAGAATTAGATCAATTTACTGCAAACAATTTCATCTAAGATCAAGCAAGCGAAACTCCATATCTCTCTTCATATATATAGGTGGGCGCACGTGTGTGTCATCAACTCACCAAGACAGATAAAATTTCAACTGTTCTTCGAGAAAAACACTTATTGATAACATCCGTCCTTAGCCAAGCAACTACTGGATATCAGGGTCAGCAGAACAAACAACAAACCTACATTGGCTAGTCTATATTCAGATAATTTATTGTGCTTGCATTCTAGACATGAAACTGCAGACAGTGATGGATTAAAACTAGACGAATTGGTAATGCGTTTAAAGTCATGTAGAAGATCATAGTTGGACTCTTGAAAATGTCCCTAAATTCGGGTAATGGGTCACACTCTTTTTTATTTTTTGACAGCTTGACAATTCAGAAGTTTACCGCTTTCGGGTGCGAATTTTGCAGTGGAGTTTCCAACTCGAGAGACACGGACCGTCCAACTCGAGGCAAGCACTGCGTCTCTCTCCACGTCCCCCATTCTCTCTTTCTGATTACAATAACAAAGAAATTGCGGAACTGCAAAAGGAGTGACCTGACCCAACATATGTGCAAAATCCTTGGACAAGACTTACAGTGATCAATGAGCCCAAATAAACTATTTTACATAAAATAAAAAGAATGTGAAATTATAAATAAAAAAAAACAACCGATGATAAGGCTGTGGTCTTTTAAAAAAGGTCGCAGAGAAAACTTGTCGATAACTGCCGAAATGATGGCAGGCTCAGTCGAATCTACCTTGCACAGTGCTTCTTCTAACAAAGGCAACCGCTGTCAACCATGTAAAATAAGTGAGTGGTGGAATCTAATCGGCATGAGTACTCAAACAATTATAATCTATAATATTCGAAAATGCATGGCCTGAAGGTAGTCAAGTGAACCACGAAAACCATTCTCTAATTAATGCTATATATTACACAGTACAAAATCCCTGTCAAAGTGTGCCAGAACAAGAGATCCGCCAAAGCTGAACGACAATTCTCTAAATTATGATAACTTGAATGCGCATTGGAAAGGTCTTAGACCTCCCTAACACTAATTGCAGTCTCTAATCCCAAAGCAATGAAGATTAAACTTCACATTTTTAGAAAAACCAACTATTCGTTTCAGCATATCTTCAATATATCAATTAAATTTTTGTGAACAGCTTTAACCTAATATTTGAATTTAAGAGATATACAATTCATTGATAATAATCATAGAGGAAGTATATACTGATGAGGGGACAAAGCGACTCGCAAGACCACATGCAAGCATTTCCGCGCCGTCCAACCTCGCACCAGTAAGACCAACATATTCTCCTGCCAAAAGTTGTGGAAGATTGTAATGTACATAGGAGAATGAGAAGTTGAGAACATCTTTAAAAAGTTAACTATGAAATGGCCATACGACATAGATAAGTCATGGTACAGGACATAGATAAGAAGGGCTCATTCGTGATCGGGAAAAGATACCAAAGACATTGCTTCATCTCTTTTGTCAACTCAGGCATTGAAAATAACTGCAAATGTCAAATAAAAAGACATGTCTATGACAACAATTAGAGCCATTAATTAAAATGCAACCTACAAACACATTTTCATCTACCTGTCTTCCTTGTTTATTGAAAACACGAAACTGAACATATATCAGCACTAACTACTCTCACATTGAGTGGTCTCTAGGGGAGAAAAGATAGTACTACCGAAAGCCAATGATTATAGAATAATAGTGAGTGTAAATCATAAAACAGACAACCAATATAAGTTGAATGAAGTTTGACACAATATAATTAGTGATTTAACTCAAAAGGTAATAACTTAATCTCAATATTTAAAGGTGATTAACTAGAAAGAAAGACATACTACATACCGAATACTGAGTTGCAACCCGTAATATACCATGTGTTGAAGCACCAGACCCACGTCCCTTGACAATTCCACTAAGAAGTGAAACTTTTACTCGCATTTTATCGGCTAAATATAAGAAACAATTTGCATAAGCAAAAGATAAATGCATCAAATAAATAATTCATGGAAGATCAGATCATTGAAGTTTTAGCAAAACAAGTCACCTGGGTTTTAGTGTAGGTCGTTATGAAAATATTTAAGGTGAATTCCTTTCCAAAAAGTTTGGCTCCTGATCTCCGATCACCTACTGGAACGAACATATTAACAAGCTGCAGTGAACTATCCACTTAACAACGTTTACTCGGACAAAGAAAATTCAACATTTGTTCCCATGGAAAAAGAAAGGAAGAGATATACGACTGTTAATATAACGAAGGACTGCGGTCACATCACCGCGGGCAAAAAATGCATTTCCTTTTCCCTTTAAAGCAACAAAATATTGATTAGCTGCAAGTAGATGGGTCTTAAGTAATTGTGTTCAATAACAAAAGAGATTGAAATGAAAGGGCATTTTAATTGCTTGGGCCGGTTTAGTGTCAATACTGTGAAAAATGGGGTATCTTCTACTATAACCTGCTGTAAAAAGCTGAAGACAGAGATCCCAAAGTACAAACATAAAGATGGAAGAAAAGATAAAAGCTCTTTCTGTGCTTGGTTAGAAGTGAGAGTAGCCAATTTGATCGAATCAAACGAAAACTATCTGTTTCACAATTCACAACTGATAAGAACACAGAGAATTTCGAGTCCATGAGCGTGAACTTTTTTTTGTTCTCGGCGAACATTTTATGTAAGTGATGGTATAGAGAAAGAACGAACAAGAAAGCTTAACCTTGCCTTAATGGATAAGGCGTTTGACGTCTAATCAGTCAATTGTTGTTCGAATCCCACCGGATATGAGTGATTCTTGAAATAATACGGGACTTGTTTAATGCGTCGGACTGAATGCTCAATTCTCAGCCAAGGAAAACCTTGTTCCACAGCTTTCCAAAATTCAGCTTATGCACAGAAAACAATTTCTGATTTTGATACTACAGAATAACAAGGAAAATGAAAATTAAAAATATGCTCTTTCTTTTAAGATATATTATGCATACTTACAAGAATTTGAACAATTCAGAAATCGCCCCAGTTGTGCACCATATGTTGGCAAATGACCCTGAAAAGAGCCTTCTGCTGTTTAGGCAGTCTCTCCTGCTTTTACGGTGAGCATAAATTTTTCCTGAATGGTTATCGAGCAGTAACTATTAATCTTAGCTTATAGTAGTTTCAAAGGCCTGTCCTCTTTTGGTTGCATTGCTAATGTTTTCAATTCTAGATGATAGTGTGAGCCTCATTGGAAGACAACTAACCGCTACTTCCAAAGCTTCAGCGGTTAAATCGTCTCCAATCCAGAGTAGAACCTGTCCGACTATTACTTCCCCACGTCCTACAAGTTTTTTGAGGTTCTCCAGCTGCGGGTGTTGAGGTACGTCCACTAGGAAATGTGGGAAGCGCCCCCTGTTTGACGAGAAACAAAATATAAGCGGGCGGGGTATTACAGTGGTCTTCAGCAACAGATAAAGATGGACGATGCGGTCAACCGATGAGCTTGAGCATGAGAATAGTCGAATATCTGTACCCGGATTTTACAGGATAAGTTTAACACCCCTAAATCTTGTCCAGCAGGGGATCTTTCCTGCCTGTGTATCGTGTTTGAGATCATGGAGTCGCAGAAGCGAGAACATTTTCATGTTCCTCTGCTGCTTTCACCATTCTCATTCACTGCTAAACTACCGTGGACGCTAGAAATTTGCACTTTTTTTTTGGGCTGTTTTCAAATATTTATCTATTTCTAGATCAACCTTCAGCTTGAGTTTATGGCATTACGATTGACATCATCTGTCTCTCAGAGTCTCAGTGTTATTCGTTAACTGTGATTAAATACTATTTAATGTTATTAGCTCAGTGTTTCTATTAAGTCTTAAGCATTGATGACTCAAAATCGATACCTCTGTTTAAATTAAATAAAAATTTAATTAAAGATATTTTCTACAAATCTCTCATTATATATATATATATATTAACTTAAATATTTAATTTAAATTAGTAAAATTAATTTTAAACAATTTATTCATTTAAATTTAATACCATCAAAACAACAGTTCTATCTCTCATTAAATTGTAATATTTAATTTAAAATTAATATCTTAATTTAAATAAAAAATTTTAAGTCAGGGTTGACATAAGTAATTGTTTTCTGCCAGTCCGCGGAGACAGTAAAATTAATAAAAAGGATCAGCTGTTTAGACGGTTGCAGCAGAACTGCAGACACTGCTCATTCAAAGAGAGTTGCAGGTGGATTAGTAACACTTGGTTAATTAAGTTGATGAATTATTTTCAAATCGGAATCTAATTAGGGGAAGAACAATCGGTGATAATTAAACATCTTATACAGAAGCTCACTAGTTGACACAGGCTTAATTTTTTAATAACAAATAATAATAATAATTTTTTAAAAAATTTATTTAAATTAATTTGTTTAAAATATTATAATAATCATACGATAAGAATATAATATTTTATTAATAAATAAAAAATATTTTTTTGTCTAAATGATAGCAAATAAGTACAAAAAAGATGAAGATTTATAAATATATTTAATTTTTTATTTTTAATTAAAATAAATACTAATATTTAAGATAGTTAATAATAAATAATTTAAAGTTTAATTTTATTTTTAATTTATATTTTTTAAAAAATAATTTTAATTTATAAATTAAATTATTTATTATTAATTATATTATATATTAATATTTATTTAAAAATTAAATATAAAAATTTTAAAAAATCTGGACTAAAACACAAAAGCAAGTTATAATTTATGTTACATATTGGGTTAGATTTCAGGATAATATTGCTGTGTGTTATTTCTCTTCAGTCCAATTGGGAGTGGGCCATTTTCCTAGAATTGCTCGCGTTAACCCTCGATCTCGTTGCAGTTGAATCAGGAGACGCAAGTGGAATTCATGGAGTTCGATGAGAAAGAGTTGTTGGCATGCTGTGGCAGCACCCAATTTGCCAAAGAAATGGTTTCGGCATCTCAATTTCCCTCCTTCGATCGAGCCGTCTCTGCCGCCCGATATATCTGGTTCAATTTGGTAAATATATTTCCCATCCATCAAGCTTTTTATTTAATTTCTATTTTTCCTTTTTTTTTCTCTCTCTTTTACTAAATCTTACAACTTCCAGGTTGATGTCAATGGATGGCTTGAAGCTTTTTCGGCTCATCCTCAGATCGGCCAACTTCCTTCTTCTGAGTTCTCTCTTACCATTTTCTCTTCTATTACCCATTTTCTTATTACTTTCAGCAACTGTTATTGTTAGTTACTGTTCCTTGTATGTTTATCCATCATTTTGCAGGTGGAGCAAGGAAGAGCAATCCTCTGCTTTCGCTACTGCTACTGAATCTAGCTTGCGGGTTAGTCAAATCAAATTTCATGTCTTTTTCCTGTTCAATTATGTCCACTTAACAAACATGTGCATTTTTCTAAATGTTGTAGGAACTATTCGACTGGAATGCTCGCTACAGGCAAAAATTTGGGTTTATATTTATTATATGTGCATCTGGAAGGACCACGGCTGAAATACTCACAGAATTGAAGGTAAATTATCTGCTCTCTTTACAATTTGCATTTTTCAAAAGATTACCTGTCTCTTTCTATCTCAACATGACGTACGCAACTAGCTAATTTATGGGAGGTAATCAGTGACTCAGATGATGAAGTTTCTTTCCGAACTATGATTTTGTGTGATGATATTTCCAAACAGACAACATTTCCCAGCTTATCAAACTTTTTTTTTATACCGAGTTTCATGTTAATAGTTATTACTTTTGGCAATCTTATATTATATGGCATGTTTAGGACTACTGTGCTTCTACTTAAATGCAAAAACACAATAGTTGAAGCATTTGATAGACACCAACTTCAGTTTAGGGCCGTTCACTTTAGTTTTCTGCTGAGATATCCTCTAATGTGCAAAAGATACCCCTTGCATGAAGTACATGCCCTCTTAAGTTTGCGGGATAATTGATATCACTAGGCCATCTGTTATGCTTGTGTTTTGGGCAAAAGTTTGTTAATGAGGACATTTTAATGTGTCTGATTGGATGCTCAATACAAATAATTTTATATCCTTTCTGCAGAAACGATACTCAAACAGGCCCATAATTGAGTTTGAGATTGCTGCCCAGGAGCAAATGAAAGTAACTGAATTACGTCTAGAAAAACTCTTCTCAGCTAAAACAAAAGCTTCTTGCACAGCTTTGCAGAATACTGCAGTTGCAAAGAAAGCAGAAGGTAATTCTTCTCCATCAATCAAGCAGGTCATGATATTAGGTCAAAACTTGTAATTGTTAGAAAATGAGCAACTCTTTCATTGGGGGAGGACGAATGGAGCAACACCATTTGATTCTCTTTTTTTTTCAAGATATTAACCTTTGATTTTTCACATGGTCTGTGAATGTTCTTTACCAAATATACGGACACCATAGATTAACATTGCTCTAATTAGGAATAGGTTTATTTCCACTCAGCCATTTGATGGGTAAAAACGGATCATTTAAACATAAGCAATCTGTTATCAATGTGCCAACCATTCTGACACTATAGAATCAAGTTTGATGTCCAGTGAAGATTAAAATGGAGATGAAGAGAAAACAGGAAAATGAAATTGATTTTTGAGCTAGTGCAATTTTCAACTGTTCACATTCATAGTACACAAATCTATCTTAAAAAGAGTGCTTATTTTTAGCATCTTACGTTTTCCTGAATTGTTAGAGATTAATGAGTACCAACCATTCTTAGCTTCTAATAGTTTCAAAACCTGTTAAGTATTCTATTCCTAAGAAAGGCCTCTTGTCCTCTTTTGTTGCATTGCTACTGTTTCAATCAATGTTAACATCATTCCTTTTTTAAATCTAGAAGATCAAGTGAGCATCGTTGGAGGACACCTAACCACTGATTCCAAAGCTTCAGCAGGGCAAACATCTCAAATCCAGACTAGAACCCGTCCACCCATTACGACCCATGTCTTGGATGTTTCTCGGGGGTGTCCAGCTGCAGGTCTTGACGTACTTTTGGAAATGTGGAAGGGCATGCGGCCACGTCCCTTGTTTGGTGAGACAGATGTAAGTGGGTGGGTATTCCAGGGATCTTCAGCTACAGATAAAGATGGGCGATGTAGTCAACTGATGAGTATGGTTGAAGATCTGAACCCTGGATTTTACAGGATAACTTTTAACACTGGCAAATACTGTCCGGCAGGATTCTTTCCATATGTTTCTGTTGCGTTTGAGATCAGAGAGTCACAGAAGCGAGAGCACTTTCATGTTCCTCTGCTGCTTTCACCATTCTCATTTTCTACTTATCGTGGTAGCTAGAAATTTGTGGTAGGTTTGTCGTTGACAAATGGAACGAAAACTTTGCTTGTGTTGCCGGTATGATAGTAGTGTGGTGTCATGGCTGTGTCGTCTGCTTGTTTGATTGAGCTATTGTAAGTACCCAAATAATAACTTGACAGAGTCATGCAAGAAAATAAAGCTGTTGCTATCTGTTATGCCCCAGAGAATTGAGTTTTACTTGCGTATGCCCGAGGCTATAGTTTACATGGTAGGTGTCCGGACGAAGGGCACAGACGGCCCAAACTTTTTCCATTACTAATGGTGTGGGTTTTGATACAATAGGAAACCGATTTGAGAAGGATCTATCTAGAAAATGGGGCTCCGATGGAGCGACAATGGAATTGTCAATGGAATTGGAACAAAATTGCAAGGGCTTCAAAGTCTGATCTAGAGGTAAAACAAGTTTCCAGTTGGTTTTGTGGGTTGCAAATCTCCGTGCGAATTTGTTTGTAAGTTAATGTATTTTGGTAATCATGTTTCGTGATGGTGAGTGGAACTATTTAATCAGGTGCTTATTGAAATGATTAAAATTCATGTGATTATAGTCATATAATGATGAAGGTTGGTTAATCTTACAGTTTTTCTTCTGTATTAGCTGAAGTCTAACCACCAATATATTAGCTGAAGTCTGAACTTCGGAATCGGAGGTTAGGACCTTCCTCTTGATTCGTTAAACTTGCGGCCTTGACAGTTGATACGCATCATGCATACAGCATTAGCAGTGGAAATCCTGGTTGGTGTTTAGCAGAATTATAATATATTCGACTGCCAGGAAATTGTTGGTTACAGGGTTGTATGGTATAGGGAATAGATGCTAGTATGCTGAATTATCAAGGAAAATGCAAGCTATTAAGGGCAAGATGAATGACATTAGAGCTGTGCGCACGGCAAGGCTGATGCAAAATCTGTGGAGATAGTAATTGAGATTTTAATTGATGCAGTTAATTATAGACAATAAAATGATTATAGTTTTGTTGGCTCAAGAAATGATATACATAAGTAGGCGGAGAAGGATTTGGCGCGAGCGAGAGCGGATGTGGCTCACAAGGTTAGATTGGCAAGAGAGGTGGAAGCAGAAATGGATTTACATCTGGCATCAAAACACCTGATGACACATTATCTTATATAAATGAAAATATAATAATCATTTAATTAAAAAATATAAAAATTAATTATATAAATGAAAATATAATAATTAACATAATCTTTTATTCATATTTTTATAATTATTATTAACAAAATTATTATTATTATTATTTTTTAATAAAAAAATATAAAAATTAATTATATAAATGAAAATATAATAATTAACATTATCTTTTATTCATATTTTTATAATTATTATTAACAAAATTATTATTATTATAATTAATTATTAATAAAATAATTTTTTGAAAAACAATAATTATTATTAATAAGTGCATGAGTCTTACTATCTGTATTTGAGTTTGTTCAGCATTTTCGTTGATTACGAGTTGATTTTGCCTTTCTCAAAATGATCGCCAAATGTGTTTTTGTTTTCGGTCTGTTTCTTAAACAAGATCGAGTGTGGTCCATCCTGATTTGAACGAGCTAGATCTCACGAGCTCTCAACGTGTATAATATTTTTATTATAAAAATTATGTTGAATTCGTTAACAGGGTAATGGGTCAAATGGGCCGGGACTAAGAATCAAATGGTATTCTTGTCCTGGGTCTGCTCACCAAAATGGAGTCTAATATGACTCTACTCTCGGCCGAGTCAAGTTAGTGAAAATAAGGTTTCTAATTTCAATATTTTTGAAAAATTTTGTTTTACGTGACAATTTATATTTAAAATAACTTTTAAATCTAAAATATAAATAAATAAATATTATTTTATATAATAAAAATCATTGTAACTTATTGGTGAGTATATTATTTTACATTCTTTTAACTTGAATCTATATTTTTATTTATTTATAATAAATAAAAAGTTGACAAATTTATCCAATTTCTAGTTAATTTATGTTCAAAAAAGAGCCTCACTGCAGTACTTAGAATTAAGCTAATAAATAATTTTTTAAATAAAATTATTTTAAAAACTCTTTTTTTTTAATGCTATATCATAGAAATTAATTTATCAATCGAATCAGTATATTTTATTTATATGAAAAGAATTAAAATATTCTTTTACTATTATGCTGTTATTTAATATTTTAATATTAATTTTTTTTTCTATTAATTTAAAACGTTAAAGAAAATAAACATTTGTTTTGTTTGTGTTACAAAAATAAAAATAATATGGTCTTCAAGATTTTCAACATAAATAGATAAAATGACACAATTTTATCTGTGAATCAATATGTACTTATAATATAAATTACCCCTAAACACAAGAGTTCTAGAAGATAGATTTCTTATGTAAACTTTTCCAGATTTACTGATACCCACAAATTAATAAGTTGTCAGATGAATCAACTTGAAGAACAAGAGAACCTTGCATAGTATTGTCATAAGTTGCAAGTTTCAAATTATCTGGTAAGCTACCCGCAGCGGATGCCACCAACACATTGCCTTTGAAAAACCAACCAAATCAAACCAAACCAAACCAGATGACTATATTTTATTTTATGCTAGCTCTTAATTAATTAGTCTAACTTAGAATGTTAAAATTATTTCGCTCGCTTTACTTATATATACTCATTGCTAATAATAATAATAATCCGAGAGACGTTGTTGCCAATTAGAATGGCAGTGAAAGAGGAGAAGAAAGTTGACGGGGTGATTACTGGCGTTTACAAAGTTAACCTGCATTGCCCGCAATGCGCTCGCAGGATCAAAAAGCCTCTCTTGAGAACACAAGGTAATTCAAATTACTGCTCTCATCCTTTCCTTTCGATTCATTCATCTGTTTTCTTGGTAGATTGAGCTAGAGAACAAGAAGATGAATACCATATAACCCCTTTTTTTTAAAAAAAAATTGTTGTGTGTGTATTTGTGTGGGCGCGCTCTGGACAGGGGTTCAAAGTGTGGACGTTGATATTGAGAAATCCGAAATTAAGGTTAAAGGCGTGATCGAAGTGATAAAAATCCACAAGTTAATCGAAAAATCGAGCAAGAAAAAGGTTGAGTTGATATCTCCCCAAGTCAAAATCAAGGAAACTGCTGCTACCGCCGCGGAGAAGAAACCCAAGGAAATCAAAGAGGTGTGTACATGAGTGGTTTAATGATATTAATTAACTTGTTCTATTTAATTTAATTCTATTATGTCATATGCACTTTCTTTAATTAAAAGGATAACACTTATTGTCTATCATGATCACTAGAATAGAAATATAGATACGATATCTGCATAATATAAAATTAGCGTACGTGAAGTGATCAAAATCTGTGTGTGTGTGTGTGTGTCATTCCTGAAACTTAACATCTAATTTATTAATTTGAAGTCAATTGTACGCACAACAATAGTGAAGGTTCACATGCACTGCGACAAATGTGAGCATGATTTGTGCAACAAATTGCTCAAGCACAAAGGTAAATTTTATATTCTATTCTTAACAGTTCAATGCACGATTTACAAGCGTGTGTATATTTCAACAACAAATTAATGCAGGTATTTACAGTGTTAAAACTGATATCAAAGCTCAAACATTAACTGTCCAAGGGACTATAGAATCCGATAAACTCCTAACGTACTTGCGCAAGAAGGCGCACAAACAAGCAGAGATTGTGACTTCAAAACCAGAGAAAAAGGAGGAAACAAAAGCTAAAGAAAAAATAGTTGAAGTCAAATCTGCAGAATCAACTGAAGTTATTGAATTTCAGGAAGAGGTTAAGGTCGAGGTTAAAAGCAAGGTGGACAATGCTCCTTATTTTATACACTATGTTTATGCACCCCAGATATTTAGCGATGAAAATCCAAATGCTTGTTCGATTATGTAGAAATTATTAATGATGCCAAACAATATTACATGAATTATTTAATTAATTAGATTGTATGTGGCAAATTCGTTTGGCTTCCAGGTAGCTGCTTTGCTTATATATGTCATATATGGAGAATTAATGTATAAAACACAATATATAAATAAAGTCGCCACTCGCCACAATATTAGATATACACATTCAATTTCTTAGTAACTTTTGGCTGTGCTTTTCAAAATTTTTTTCCGTTTCTGGATCAATCCTCGGCTTGAATCAATGGTATTATGAATCGCTCAGATCCTGAATTATAACAGTGTGAACGGCCACGTGCCTGTGCATGCATATATAGAAAATTCTGCCCGCGGAATAAATTACAGGAAACACACAAATTGTTGGTCAATTACATGCCAAAACTGACTGTAAGATAAGAAACGGATCGTGCTGTTTGGCAGGGCAACAAGGCTGCATCAGCAGAAGCACAAGAAGTAATTAATGTCTGCTTTACTTGTACAAAAAAAAAGGAATTAGCAGCACGTACGAAATTAGTTAAGGCGGTGAATTATTATTTTAAATCAGATCCTAATTGAGAGAAGTAGAACAGGGGGCCGGTGATAATTCAGCATCTCATACAGATGCTCCCACGGTGATTCCTGCAGTACATTTTTTCATGCATTTTCTTTTTAGGGAAAATAACCAACACTATTCTCTAGGTCCTTACCATATGCGCATTCTTAACCACGAAAAATGTTCCACGTCTAGCTACCATGCATTACGCACAGAATGGATATTTGATCCCAAAACAAATAAAAATACACAAACCTCGTTGATCTAAACTAAATGCTTGTATTTTTTTTTATAATCATTAACATGTAAATAAAAGGGATTTAACATGACAAAGTGCAGCTAGTTTTAATTTGTTGTAAGTAATTCTTTGTTCTTTAACGAGGTGGTCGCAAGGGCCCAGCGGTCTCTGGAGCTGATGTACAAAGCGTGATGATGCTGAACCCAAGCCTAAACCAGGCACACACCACAATCTGCGGTAAATAAAAAAAATAAAAATACAAATACAATACACTAAACTGATCTAGTTAATATTTTGAGATTCCTTCTTTTCTTTTAAGAGACGGTAACCGCCATAATGAAACCATAGAATGAATAGATAAGAGAAAGGAATCCAGTGTGGACTGCGCAGAATGGAAAGTTCAAGGCAGCTGCGAGGAGTGAGAGAGATCAAATGAAATTAGTGTGTAATTAATTGCTAAACTGAAATATAATGAAATTTGTGTAATTAATTGGTAAACTAAAATAGAACGAAATTATTGTTCTCCTTTGTTTTTGTTATTAAGAACGGCTAGCTCCTCCATTTGGTATAAATAACTGTTTAACTTTGTCAAAGATTATGTAATTTACTAATTTAAAATGAATTTTCATTGGAATAAAAGTTAGATTATGTATTCTAAATTCTGATGACAAAGACCCCGATGAGGCAATAATTGATTGAGTGCTGAGGTTAAAGTTAGAATACTTTAAAATCAAATTGTAGTGAACAAGGATAGAAGATGTGTTGGGTTCATTAATTGTCCGTCGAGGAAAGAGATGCCACGTGAGGCTGAGCCTCAGGGGTCTATGGCGTCCCAAATCAAAAAGAAATGCTCAAGTACTTAACCAATATCTCTGAGCAGAGATTATAGCCCGAAGACAGATAGAAATACAAATTGCTGTTGGCCTTTCCCACGGGCATCTTTCAGTTTCGGAATTGTTCAACAACTAGATTTCATTTCAGTTTTAACTGGTTATACATTACAATTACATCTGGCCTTCTCTTAATTAAATTAGGTACTTAAAATTTATTTTTCTAATTTCATTTCCTACTCTATTCTAGAGACATACACTTCTTCGTTCGTATTTCTTTTATCATCATCCCATGACACGAAGACAAACCCAATGGAGTTTGGGATAAAATATACGAGTACCTAAAAATACAAACAACAACAGAAATCGCACGCGCGGACGCTGTTGCTATATAATTCCAAGAGTGAGCTCAGAAGCCTCTGATCGGTCAGCCAATTCCTCTTTAATTTCTTTTCATAGATATCTATAATTTCCAGATAACAAAATTTATAATATAATGTTACCAGAGTCGTAACTGTATTTTTGTGTCTGACTATCCTAACAAGAATGCAATCACACAAGTACAGAAGTTGCTTCCACGCTTATCCAATCCCATCCAATATCAATCCATGAGGATTTTTAATTGAAGCAACATATTTTTGTTATATTATAAATAAAAAATCTTGAATTGATCAGCACAAACTCAGGCCTTGTACGGTGGGGATTCAGGTTAACTGATCAACACTCAATAATAGAGACATGTGTACGCCTAATTTGATGGAGAATATGACTGATGGATGGTAATTATCATGTGTATTTGAAGAGTACGAGTAAATTAGCTATTTCCCAAAACGTATTAATTAAGCATGTAATGTAATGAAATGCAGCACCTTTAAATTCTTCATTTATTTAATAATGCAAGCGTGCAGGCGTTATTGTGTGCAGGCGTTACTGGGTTGAATTGGAATAATTTATAAATCCTTGTTGGGCTGTTTCAAATCTTTGGACATATCTGGCTAGTTACTGTAAACTTAATCAGATGGACGAAATCTATTTCGGTTCTCATTTTTTTACCCAAAAATTTCAGATATTATGCTTCCTATTTTTTGAAGTTTGGGCAGCTGGCAGGCATGCACCAGCTCTGTCGAGCCTCGCGTGCATCGATATCATGGTTGTCCTTGATAATCACCAACAAAACCTCCTTCCCATATGCAAATCCCATCATCTTCATGCCGTGAGTGATCTGTCCATAGTCTCTCTCTTGTAAATAAGGAGAGATTTTTTTTCTTTTTTTTTCTCTATTTATTATTATTATTATTATCGTTATTATTGTTATTTTTTGAGAAAACGCAGACCTAGCTCTCTTGTAAACAAGCTCCCGCTGCTTCCACCACGGCTTCATCATCGGCAGGAACAGCCGTAGTCACTTTTGTTAAGCAAATGAATTCAGAAGACTATGTTAATGCTTTATTGTTGCCAAATAAGGGGAAGCCATTGAGGAAGAGAGCATCAGAAACAGAATCATCGACAACCTTGCCACATATGGAAGTCTTTTTGTAAATAAAGATGATGAGAACGAGGATACAAATACCCAAGAGAATATCGAAGAGAAGAATTACGAAAGGGAGTTTTCATGGGCAAATAAGTACCAGGCCAAAACATTAAAAGATTTCATCTGCAACTGAGATAAAGCAATTCAACTGCAGGATCTGGTGAGATGTCAAATATTTTTCAACGCAAGTTTTTGGAAATTTAAACTCGATTACATTGTCGAACACAATAAATTAAATGCCGCAGGTCAAAGAAGGAGAAGGCGGAAATTTTACATTTGAAGGACCTCCGGGGCTGGGGAAGAGGACCATGATTTGGGCTATATGCTTCGAGAAGCATTCGGACCTGACTGATTCCAGGTTTGATATATGAAGATATATATATGATAGATACTAAACTATCTAAGATAGTCATACTCACAGCGTGGCAGGGTGTTCAGTTTTACGGAATTTCCTACTTGTGTTCGACAGACGTTGAACTTAATCTGGCACAAATCCCTGAAAATCAAAATTAAAATTGTACAATCCCTCTCTCATATTTGTGTAATATATGTCAGTTTAATGCAGTTGCCAAAGATTTCAAAACGAGTCATCGGCTTTCCTAAGTCATAGGATAGCAGCATCCCTTTACATACCGGTGTAGAGTAGCTGAAAATTTCAAAGTGTGGCTTTCATCTATCAGCTGCTACAAATTAGAGACGTCGTGTAAATGATATATACATATAAATGAGAAAAATTAACTTTTGACGTTAACTTTTTAGAAATTATGATGGTAACCTGTTTCTTTTGTGTTGCACAGACGAGAGGAGCGCAAGGAGTTTGACTTGAAGGTAATTCTCATTCAACTTGTGTATAATCACTGTTCATTTGTTCTTTGATTTACTTTTAATCTTCTATCTACATTTATTGAATCCAAAATGGGAAACATAACAAACCAGAGAAGAGCAAATCACTCTGAAATTGCTGATGAAATAACTACCAGCTGGAATAAGTTGCACCCAAACTTGTCTCAGGGGGAAACCATATTTAGTATCCAAGTGAATATAAAGGAATCTTCAAAACATGAAGAAGTTAATGTCTCTGATCTGAAAAGGTGTGAAAAGCATATCATTGTTGAACTCATTAAGGACAAGCAAAGCAATAGATCCAGTAAAGCTTCGCAGTCAAACAGTGCTGACAACACTCGAGGTATCTATGCTTTAATTAATCTTAAGCTCTCTTGGTCTAGCTAAGCAAAAGCTCCACTTTGAGAAGGTAAAATATATTGTTGATGTGTGCTTATCACATCATTAGTAGAATTTTTCGCTATGCAGCAATTATTTTATGTGAAGCAGACAAGCTATCCGCAGATGCCTTACTATACATCAGGTGGTTATTTGAAAGTTACGAAGGATTAAATAAGGTTTTCTTCTGCTGCCCTGACGTCTCAAAACTTCAACCAATTAAGTCGCTTTGCACTGTTATCTGCTTTTTCCGCCTTCAAAATAAGAGGTGAGGACCATAATTAATAACTAATCTGCGCCTCTCTCTATTTCAACAATTGATCTACGGTTTAATAAGTTTCCTCTTACATGTTTAGATGGTTGAAGTTCCGGAATTTATAGCTAAACAGGAAGGCATAAAAATTCCGCACAAATTAACTGAAAAGAATGCTCAGAACTCCAAGAACAATCTGCGTCAAGCCGTTTGCTCATTTGAGGCCTCCTGGCAGAGGAAGTGAGCAGCAAAATAACTATTTCATTTCATTGTATTGTTTATATTTAATCAGATATGATTTCTCGAAATTGCTTCCATTTTATCCTCTCATCTATATGCATATTTTATGTGAGCTGCAATGATATAATGCAGTTAGGGTTTTGACGATAATTTTGAATTAAGCTTATAATTTTGACTGGTTGGGAAGAAAAATTATCGAAGAGCAAAGCCCTAAAGAGTAAGCTTAATTCTCATCTGTAACATACTTGTTAGGACAGAAAGTTTTCAAAGCTCAGATGCGTTTTTTGAATCAATTACTTTTTGTTGGATGACACACGATCAACAAATAAAGGATGGGGGTGGAATTTGGTTGTCTTATCATATCCGAGAAAAAAGGGGAATTAAGCAATAATTCTTGCCAACCCAAGGGATTGCACTGAAAATATTGATTATATTCAATTTCATATAAAAAATTTGTTCCAAACAGTTACAGTATATATAATACAATTCGAACAGTGATTGAATCTCGGCTACATTTTGATAATTCAAAATTTCAGTAGTCAGTATGTCTTTATTTGCACCTGCAGGCTGTATATTATCCGAGGGAAGCTTCAAAATCTTAAGGAGCACGACTTATCTCTCTACTTCATTTTCAAGGTAAGCTTGTAATCAATATCTCTAATTCATGCTGCATTCGACTCAGGTTAAATATCTTCTCAAACAGATGATATCCTCCTTTTGCAGTCTCTTGTTGAAGAACTCAAGAAGCGATTGGTTGCAGGATTACATCCACAAATTGACATTCTATATAAGGAGTACAATGTATGACCATGAATGTTATAATCATGATGTTGCAAAAAAAATCATTTTGTCAAGTTTGATTTTATCTCATCTTTCCTCTATATAAGGAAATTGATAGCATGACTGCACACGGTGATCATATATTTCAGATGGATGATGGAGGTGTATTTGACTATGAGAAGCCGTTCGTGTTTGCATGCAGTCGGTACGAGGAAACGGGTAAGAGGCTCAACAACCCCACGAAGAAGAATGTACAACATTTCTTGAGGATTGAAGGTAAACAGTGATTACAATTTGTAATTTTCTTTTCTTTTGATTTTTGATTTTAAAGAGTAAATGTGTGAGTTTTACTTCAAGCGAGTTTTATTTATGTTTCAAAGAGGAGATAATCAGAATTCAGGACGTTCAGTTTAGCTTTGCAAAATGGAAATGCACTGGGATGGCTTGGTAGTTGAGCAACATATGCATTACATTCCGGGTGAATGAATTAAATTATGCATGCTTTCTTTCCAAAACTTCGATAAATTTGTATTCATACCTGTGTAAATAAAAGTAACATAAAATACATTAAATCATTAAACATAATAAATATATTATTTTTATTAAAAAATAATAAAATTATTTTCACGATAACTAATTTATTATAATAAATATATTATTTATTTTAAATTAAAAAATAAAAATTTTATATTAAAATAGTATTATTGTTAAATTTAAATATTAATGATATAATATATATAATTAATTTATTATTTTAAAATTTTTAAAAAATACATATATCAAGAGCCCTTAGCGCTTGATATCGTGTGCCCAAGAGCCGTATGGGGTTTCCTTGGCACTTGATATCCAATGGCCAATATTTGGAATTAATTTTTTAAAAATAATTTAATTTTTAAATACAAATTTATTATGTCTATTAAACAAAATCCAAATATAATACATGCAAATATTAACTCATTATATCAAGCAAAAATAGATATGAAAATAAGTTAAAACTTGTGTTTTTATCATAATTGAAATTTCGTCAAAATTTTGAATTAAAAAAATAAATTGATATATCTTTTTAAAAAAATTAATTATTTTAATAAAAATAATTTAAAATAAAGTTCATTGATAAAAAAGTTATAAATAAATTCTTTTTTAAAAAAATTTCTAATAAAAATATTAAATTACACCCCACACTCTAGCTCCTAATAATCATAAATTTTCTTTGACACTAAAACAATATATATTAAAAGACAACTCATATTTAATTAGTGGGACAAGTTAAATTATTAAATATAAGCTCAAACACGAGCGATGAAAATTAAATCTCGGATAAAATTAATATTTATCACATATTTTAATTGTTACACTTTCAAAATTAACTAGCAAAAAGATATTCACAGTAACCAAAGATACCCCAATCATTCAAATTACAACATAGCATCAGTATCAGAAAAATACAAACATGGGCATTCAAGTGAAATTACCTCAAATAACTACAGTTTTTTAAGTGTACTTGAAATAATTGTCATTGAGTCCACTGGTTCATATATCTAAACTGAAAGAAAGGTAATTTTCATAAATGTTTAACCAAGGCAAAGCAGAGCTATAAAAAGTCATGCATTAACTGTACAACAAATTATACAAAACTGCCAAAACCAATGTCGGATTCATTGAACTGCTAATCTCTGAAGATGATCCAAAAAAACCTCAAAGCTAACATCATCAGTAAATATGATTTGCCGTCCTGGAATTTGAGCATCAGAGTTATATGTTGCAGAAGGATTCAGTTTTGCCAGAAGAAAACGGGCCTGCAAAAGAATAGTATGTTAAGAACTAACTCCTACGTTTTATGAAAACAAGAGATTTAGCATGGTATAAACTTATTAATGAGTCCTCTTCAGCGGACAATTCATATTATCGTAAAATCCAGATCCATAACCATTTGTATAAAGAATTGCATAATCAAATTCACTAAAGACGACAATTTTTTGCCCTTTAGAATCTCTCTTCTAAAAGAGTTGCTGGTCTGAGTTCCAAAAAAACAGAAATGTCTACATCGAAATTCTAATACATATACTTCTAATAAAAATGTGTATTGTTCAATTAATTAGGTATTACTGTTTTGTCCAACCCATCAGCTGGACCACGGTATTCGGAATTTAAAAAGATAAAAACACCACCACAAAACATGGACTTGATTAGAATCCCAAGAACACAGACAGTCATCTTCTGACTAGATTAAAAAGCCACAAAAATAACCATACATCAATGATCAAACTTTAAGACAACAGCTTAGCAAAATGAGGCATGAACTCATCTATCCTGCCAGTAAATTAGGGCACATATCTCCCAGTGCATTTAGAAACATGGGCACGTTTAACTTAAACAAGGATTAAACATAAGCAGAGACATCCATTTGCGGATATCCAAGGACATCCCTCACTATCACCATCCACAATTGAAAGATCTGTTTAACACAATGCGGGCTACCAACCTGTGAGCCATGCTGATCACAGATGACTAGATGAGCTACTGGAAACCTTTCCTTCATTATCACATCAGCATCATCGCGAGGAGCTTGCAGCAACTGTGCAAATTCCTGCAAGAATAAATTATCATTTTAGAAAAACAGTAACTTAGGCAGGGTAAAGCCCACCACCTTTACCATGTTAAGGAGCATCAACTAAAAATACTAAACAAGGTAAAAAACATCTTATCCTGGGTATCTCTGAACTGGGACAAAAAAAAAGAAAGTATGTTGACAAGTAACATACTATAGAAGATTGAATTTGTAATACAAATATGTGAGTGCAGAACAAGTGCAGCGTTATGTTATTATTTCACTTATCCAAATAAAACTACCTGATGCTCAGGTTGATTATGGTATTGAGCTTTTCGCCACTGAGCAATGGTTGCACCATGAAAGATAACAGCGGTGAAGTAAGAGTCTAAAAGCAGGATTCTATCAGCTGCAATGGCAGCCACATCCAAAAGAACAGCTTCAGAGCCTGAATGAAATGAGTAAGAAATCAATGAAGGCTGAATCATCACAACAGAATTGGTAACATTTTCTCGGTTCAGGATCATTCTAAAGTATGCTGTCTCATCTGGGCTGTTATTAAAGACCTGTACGAAAATAATCACCACAATTGAAGCACTATATTATCTAAAAGAGTGAGTAGCAAAATAATTACATAATTTACAAACCATTAGAGGCCAATGCAAATATAATTATCTGGAAAGAAGAATAAGTACCTGAACAAATTGAGAACGCCGTAAATGAAACATAAACTGAGGAAATATTGAAAAGTGAGGAGATAAGCTGAAAGAAGATGGGCTGTCCTTCTGGTAATCTCCAACCGAGAACATATATGTATCAATGCTTTATCCAGCCATCTTATAGGATCAAACTCGGTCTTCATGACAATTGAAACATGTCATTATTGTAACAAAGGCCTCACAATCAACAGTCAGAAATTGCAAAAAAGAAAAAGAAAAAATAATTGCAAGCAACTTAAAATTTGTGTCTTAATTTGTAAAAATAAAAGGTGTCATTGACCTTGGACCATATATAAAATAACACAACTTGTGAACCAAGGCATTAATATGCTTTAAATTAGTAACAAATTGTGGACATCTGACTACTCATGTTCATATTGTATAGCTGACGAAACAAGGGTACTCAATTTTAGTAGTTCCTTTAAATGACCAAAAATGAATAGCTTTCTATCATAACTTTGAATAATTGAAATATTTATGATACACACCCGGAAAAATGTCCATTGTCTTGAAACTTATAAATTTATCAATTTTTTCTTTTTAAATTCATTATAATATTTTCTATCGATTAGAAAATCATTAAAATAGTTAGGCAAACACAATTTTGACTATTACCTCAATTTCCATTTTGAAAGAAACTAAGCGTGCCATCACTACAGCAGCTGCTTCTTGGTCAAATCCAGCAATCAAGTCCTACAGCATTTGAAAGTAGATTCATAAGCTGATTTAAAAAATAATCAAAATCTGTAATTATAAAGTTGGAATCAGCCCCTATTATGGTTCCTTTTAAACACAAATAAAGCAGTAAAGGAAAAGCATAAAAAATGTATTGACATTAGTAAGAAGGGTAAAGAAAGAATTCAAGTTCATCAAAAACCTAAAACAGAGGAAATGCAAATTCACGGTTTCCTAAAAAAAAAGGTTGATAATCCTTAATAGATTGAGAAACACCTAATTATGGTTTATTTCAGGAACAGAAAAGATAAACACAATGACCATATATTGGCCCAAATATGTAGGCCTGCCATTCCTAACTCTTCTCCCAAGAATCCTTCTTTAACTAGACTAGAGTAATTCTTTTGATGCACATGGAAATGAGTAACAACAATGAAAGAAGTGTAAACAAAATTTAATACTAATTTTTTTTTCTTAGTAAACAATCCAAAAATCAGAAATATTAACAAATTAGTGTGGGACATGCAAATAAAAAATATTCTAATGCAAGCAATTTCAGCTCCTTATCATTTTTCTTTGTATGCAGAATGCATCCACTTGTATGGTCATGCCAAAGAATCTTAGTTCTAATTCTTAATAGGCTTCCTCTTTCTCTTTGCTTTTTTTCATGCTACATTTCAGCTTCAAAATCATCAAAAGTGTATCTATAACTTACTTTGTTCCACAAGTCATATTCCTTATCCCCATTTCCCAAAAGTTTGAAGCTCAACTTATAAGAAAGACACATCAAGTTTATAATCAAAACTTTTACACACCAAAGTTGGTTACTAAAGACCATAGAGAGACTGTCAAGATAAAGTATCCATAGCCCACTCTTCTACAAGATTGTTCATACTTTTAAGAAATACAGTAATTAAATTCATGAGGAGGACCCAAGTGACAGAATGTTCAAATACTTAACATACAAAAGGATAGCAGAGCATGCCTGTATGCTACCAGGTCCAGCAACCCATCTTCTTGATAGGGTTGTGACACGAAGTCTCATTTGACCACTGTTATGTAGGTAGCTGTAGCAAAATAACAAATTATGAGCCAAATGCTTTCAATCTTTGCCAAGCACAAAGAGAAGACCAGTGACCACTTAGGAAGGCACAAGTTTGGAGTTCGTACTAAGTCAAAAATTGGAAGTAAAATTGATTGCTTGTGGCCTGTATTGTGGAATCTGGGATTTCCTTCTTTACAATTTCAAATATTAAACATAAAGACGTAGCTTTGTCAAGGCCACACATCTTCCATGCACTGGTGTTCCCCTGACCGACAATGGTGTCAGAACACAAAGGACTTTTCTGCACAAACACACTAACAATTAGACATTTCAAATTCAGCCACCAGAACAGAGAAATTTTGTAAACTATATGAATTTTACCTTTTCTAGAGATGCACAGGGGCCAATAATACCCTGAACTTTGATATCTTTTGAACAGTTTATCTCAAATACACCACTGCATGCCAAGAGAGAGAGATTAAGAAGGATAAACTGTTCCATAGATCCTAAATTAAATAATAGTAGAAAGAGAATGATCCTGTTAAAGACACAGTCAGCTCCTGGGCATGCAAGCATATAACAACTTGGTAATTATCAACATTGCCCAGCCTTAGTAAAAGTGCCCGCAAAACTCCATTGCATTATCCCAAGAAAATAATTAAATATCATGTTAAACTACTGAACGAATCAGTTGCACACGCAGGAATAATAATTACATTTGAAACAGGCATATGACACACAATCTGTAAGTCTGGACAAGTACTAGTACAAGATGAGACTAATGATGCCTTACTTTGATGATAATCCAAGATCATAGTCACCATGGTGGAAAACACGCCTAAGGCAATCCTTAAATACTGCATGGCCAAAACTTTCTGCAAGCACAACAAGTCCTCCAGTTTTCTCAACTGCAACTTTGAGTTCAGCGACGCCTACCTAGACAGAGTGAGAAATGCAAAAGAAACAATTAGAAATAAATTTTATATCGATGAGTGTTGCACATATAGATATATAATCAGTCAAAAAGTGACTCTGACTAGTACCTGGTCAAGGGCACAAGCAAAGAGATCAAGAACGTGTCCTTGATGTACCAGCTGCTTTGAAAGTGCGTCATAGAATTTCACAGCTTTATGATAATGAGGAGCAGAATCTTTATCGAGATCCTTGTGAGAACGAATTGTCTCCGATAGGTTCCTTGACACAATCTATATATAAAAAAATAGAAACATAAAAAGAAGGAACAGAATCTCTCTGGACCGACTAATGGTTAAAATGGTATTAGAATTCGAAAGAAATAGAAAAAGAAAAAGGAGGGAAAATGCTTACAGCGGCAGGACCCTCAGTGGACGGACCACCGACAAAAGCCAAGATCCTAGCTCCACAACCCGGAACGCAAGCTCCTAACAAACTGGCAGCGATGCTTAAGGCGGGGCCAGTGCATCTGTTCGCGCGCTGATCGGGTGGAAGGGGCCAAGGATCTTTCTGAAGTTCCTCAAGGACCGAATTGAGAGTAAATTCACAATCGGAGGCAGGCAAGAGGAACCGTGTTATGGTCTCAAAAGAAAGGCCATCTCTGACACCAGCAATTACACCGGTGGAGGGCTTGGGCTTCCTGAGAAAGAAGTTCAACTGTTCCAGAATTTGCTCTTTAGAGACGTCTTTAGAACCCTTGAAGACATAGGTCTTAGGGATCTGGCCGAATCCTAATTCGTGAACGTGGACTAGAGTACCAAACGTAATCAGACCGATGAGAGAATTGTCAGGCAAAAGATCGATTGCCTGAGAAAGAGCGGACTTCAGAAGGGACATATCCTCTTCGATGATGCAAGTATCAACAACAAACATGAAAACCGGTGGGACCGATGATTTCTCATCAGGTGACTCGTACTCGATGGTAGTGTACTGAGGGAAGAGCTCAGCAGGGAGATTTTCATCGGAGATGGAGGCGTAGTGAGGAGGGAAGTGATTGCGTTGGAAACAGAAAGGGCAGATCCAGATCTTGGCGACAAAATCAACAATGGAGAATGGATTGAGGATGGAGCGGCATGTTCGACAGCGAAGTGGGGCATATGGCAGAATTGGTATGTTTGGGAAAGCCTTAATGGGAGTGTAGAGGGCTGACACTGGTACAACACAGTTGCTTGCTTCTTGTTTCGTTCCTGGAATAACGTTCCATGGCATCCTCGCTCCGTCTTGTCTCTCTAGGTCCATGAATTCCGCCATTTCTTAATTCGCTAGAGTTAAAACTTGCTATCCAGATTTCAGGAGGCACAGACATTTGATGTTGTTTGTGACTCTTCCGAGGAAGAAGCTCTCTCCCGGCCGTTAGAACTCCAGTCTGCAGTTATTACGCTCTTTGGAGCATTCATTCGTGTTCGATCGCCAGGCCCTCTTACGTCGTCCCATTTTTATTTTCTTTCTTTTTTTTTAATTAATTTGCTTCTTTGGGTCGCATCATTATGATTCACGGGTTTAACAAAACATGAGTTGTTTTTAATCATTCACCGGCTTCGGTTGGAGAAATTTCACTCTAATATCTTCTCCAAATACAGGATAGAAGCATTTTTGAAGACCTCACCTTACCGGCCCCTAAAGTTAATTTCAATTTTCATAATTTCAACTAACCTTCATATTTTTCGATTAAAACAAATTACTTTTAGTAGAAAATAAAATTTTATGGTTTAATTTTTAAAAAAAAATTAAAATATGAGTTCTAATATTTTCTAATAAATAAATAAAAATTAAATAATTAACTTCAATTTAAATTGTATCACTCTCTTAATTCAATTTTTTAGTTGTCAATGACTAGTATTTTATTTTAAAACTCTGTTCTTAGTTTGTTTTAAAATTAACATGTTTAAACTTCATTTCACTCCATGCATGAAATAAAGAGATTCATTGGAGGATATATATATTTTTTAATTCATTCATCCTTATGCATAAAAAAAATGTCTTTGTAACTAACTTATTTTTAATAAATTCAATTTCTTTTTTTTAATTTTTTATATATAGTTCCCTCACTATATCTTTAATATTCATTTGAAAGAAAAAATCTAAACTCATGCTTTTCTTTATATTTTAGTTGTCATTTTAAATTTTACATTCCATTCAAATTTATTCATTTTATTTTTATGTTTTATTTTTTTATATTATTTATTTTAAATTTTATCTTAATAAATTTATATTTTAAATTTTAAATTAAGTTGTCTTTGCTTATTTTTAAAATCTCAATAAATAACAATTAATAAATCTTTGCCTATTTATCCGCTCAGCCAGGACTGCATCTTAAAAGTAATGCAGTTCCATTTCTCCTCACCGAACATGATCTTACTATTTGAACCTCCAAAAAGTGGAGAAAATGGCGAGCTTTCTTACCAGTGCCTATGACATTAGTAATTCCAGAAAATTTTATCTTGCTCACAGACTGAAATCATCCAAATCTGTGGGAGAGCTAAAACAAATTCATGCTTTCATCATTAAAACAGGGTCTTCCCAACTCCAAATTCAACTCGTATGTGATAAAATCACGTCACTCGTTGATTCTTCTTGCAATGAAAACATCAGCTACGCCTGCTCCCTCATCAAATACTTGCAAACTCCAGAGGTCCACCTGTATAATCCCATCATTCAATGTCTCTCTGCTTCCGATTCTAAGACCAACTCTATCGAAGCCCTAGCTTTGTATGGAGAGATGCTAATGAAAGGCCTCCTTCCTAACAGTTACACCCTACCCTATGTTCTCAAGGCGTGTGCGAAGTCTCGGTCTCTCAGAGTAGGTCAGCAGATTCATGCCCATGCCATCAAGATAGCTATGCTATCTAATGTGTATGTTTTCAACACTTTGATGAGACTGTACGCTGTTTGTGGGCTCATCAAAGCTGTTCACAAGTTGTTCCACTTCCAACAAGGTCCTCAACGGGATTTAGTCTCTTGGACCACGCTTGTTCAAGCTTACGTTAAGCTTGGCTATCCTGGGGAAGCTATTCTCGCTTTCTTTGACATGTGCCAAGCTAATGTAAGACCCGACGGAATGACGTTGGTCATTTTGCTCTCTGCCTGCTCTAAATTGGGTGATTTTGATTTGAGCATTAAGATTCATAAATATATCCTTGATAATAATCTTAACCCTAATACTGATGTTTTCGTGGACAATGCATTGGTCGACATGTACCTGAAATGTGGCAATACACACTCTGCTCGTAAGGTGTTTGATGAGATGCCCGTTAAAACTGTTGTTTCTTGGAATTCCATGATAACAGGGCTGGCTCAGCAAGGTAAATTTAAGGAAGCATTGGAAATATTCCGGAGCATGCAAGGTGTAGGTCTCAAGCCCGATGACGTTACATTAGTTGGTGTGCTGAATTCTTGCGCTAATATTGGGTTGCTCCAGTTGGGAAAGTGGGTTCATGCATATATAGACAAAAACAATATTAGAGCAGAAGGGTTTATAGGAAATGCGCTAGTAGATATGTATGCCAAATGTGGAAGCATAGATCAGGCCTTTCGGTTGTTTCAAGGAATGAAATGCAGAGATGTCTATTCATGTACTGCCATGATCGTTGGGTTAGCAATACACGGGGACTCTCAGAAAGCTTTGGACATCTTCTCTGAAATGTCTGAAGTGAGAATAGAACCAAATGAAGTAACATTTATTGGTGTACTCTCTGCATGCAGTCATGCAGGGCTAGTAGAGGAAGGCTGTAAGCATTTTGAGGACATGTCAAGGGTTTACAACCTGAAACCTCAAACTGAGCACTATGGTTGTATGGTTGACCTGTTTGGTCGTGCTGGACTAATAGATGAGGCAGTTGAGCTCATAAACAATATGCCACTCCTGCCTGATGCCATTGTTTGGGGGGCATTACTAGGAGCTTGTAAAATCCATGCTATGGTTGAGCTTGCAGAAATTGCTATGAAAAAATTGGTGAGGATTGAATCTGGAGGAGAGGGTGCCTACATACTCATGTCAAACATATATTCCTTTTCATACAGATGGAAGGAAGCATTGAAGATGAGAAGGAGAATGAAAGAATGTAAGTTGAAGAAGACTCCTGGCTGTAGTTCAGTCGAAGTCGATGGTGAGATTCATGAATTCAGGAAGGGAGACAAATCTCATCCGAAAAGCGTAGAGATATACAAGTTGCTGGAAGAAATAACTGATCATTCAAAGAATCATGGCTACTTCTGTCCCTTTAGAAGGTAAATAAGAGGATTGTAATCAACTGCAAATATTCTTCCACTTTATATTTATCTTTTGATTTAACTACGTCACAGCCATGTAAAACCTTATCTTCTTGTTAGCTAACTTCACCCTAGAATTTTTTTTTCAAAAAAAGAGTGGTAATGCTTACAGCCGCAGAACCCTTAATGGATGGAACACCGATAAAAGCCATGATACTAGTTCCAGAACCAGTAACGCAAGCTCCTAACATTCTGGCGGCGATGCTTAGGTAAAAAGATTTCAAGTTGAAGTCTACGAATCCACTTTGAATTGTTTTGGCACATGCATCTCTCACAAAATCCGGTTTATTGAAATGGTTGCAATAATTAGTTTTTCTAAATGGTAGTCTTTGATTGTCATGATTAAAAAGCATTTACTGGGAAATTAAATTGAAAGGCAATCGTTCAAGATATTTATTGTGTACTTTGGTGGACGAAGTTAGATTTTCATGTCTTCTAAATTTCACTGGGTAGAAAAGTCATTTTGAGGATACATCTAGCTAGCAACTCAAACCGCGTAAAAGTCTCAGACGTAATGAGAACATCAAAGTGGTTCTGGTTCTTTTCTATGTCGATCAAACCATAGATTTAATTGCGTTCTCTGCAGGAATTAGGGCCGCTCTTGAACAAAAGTTTTGGCTTACTAAATTCCTATGCTTCAAAAAGATTGAAATGTTAAAGAAGAACTAGGAATTGAGAGAGAAAAAAAAGAAGATGGATTTGGTAGAATATTTTATAAACATGCTAATTTACAGGAAAAGTAAATATGATCGAAATTATGGGATGATTTCCAGAAAATATCCCCTTTGATGGGCGTTTTTTAGTGTTACAATAGGCTGCATAGGTTGGTTGACTAAAAGATTGTTCCATTCTGAATGAATGTGAGAAGTTTATTTTGAGTATATATACTCATTTGTATGTTCTTTGATCAAAAGGACTGATGGTTTATTTATTTCTTACAAATTGATTCTTGTAAATATTATCAAGATCAAGATAAATTATGACGAGGCATTATCACCAACCTGATAATTATATTCTAAGTTTTGGATCAAACTATGGAAAGGGCTCGACGGTGTTATTTGTTTTTCATTTGAGATCATGACCTGCTTTGATTTTTTTTCTTTATCGAGTACTTGAACGAAATTTATCAAACCATTGAACAGGAAACAAAGAGTTGAGGAATTTGGGATTCGATCTAGTCCCAAATAAGGGTTTGCTTGCATCTTGGTTTTCACTTGGTCATTTTGCTCGTAGCTTTGCCCTTCCCTCACAGTTAATGCGAAAATTTGGAAGCCTTAAGACCAGTCAAATGAAAAGACTGGATTAGGGTATGGGCTGCAAAGATAGGAAAAGATTTAGTCTTGATTTTATTTAGTACCTGCCAGCCGCCACGTGGTGCTTAACTGTCCGCGGCTTTTTCTTCTCACGTAGTTGGGAGGTGGACTTGGTGATGTTAAATACCTAGTGCTTCTTTGAGGCGTTTTACACTTCAATCTTCTTGAAACACGATAATTTAATAATGTATGCTCTATAGGTAATCAGGAAAAGAAACAGAGCAGTGGCTTAGTGTCACAGTCTTGAGCAGAGCATTTACCCGAGGGTAGAATGACACTTTGCCCTAGTCAACGGGGTAGAGCATGCATCCCAGGGTGGGATCACTTTGTCCCAGCCAATATGGAAGATTTTACGCGTAGTAGACGTAATACGCACAAGGTGACGAGGATCGAGCACAGAAGCAAGAAGTTAGGCTTTGTAGGAAGCGAACAAAGGATAATGTGGCCTAGAGGTGTGCAACACGCAGAGGGGCAGTGCACTGCGCGCAGGGCACTGGGCACTTGTGTGTAGCACTGGGCACCAGTGGGCGGCACTGACAGACAGACTGTGCTGCATGCAGAGGGGCAGTGCACGGCGCGCAGGGCATTGGGTACTTGTGTGCAATGCTGGGCACTAGGAGGCGGCATTGGCAGGCAGGTTGTGCAACGCTAGTGAGCAGGATGTGCGGCGCTGGCGAGAACACTTTACTGCAGAACGAGAGAGTTCTCACACATCTGTGCCTTGGAGACATATTTTTCCGATCAATACAGGGTTCAATAAATTTCTTATAATCCAAAGCGTGTGGGACATCACTTGTAGAGTTTGAGTTGAGATAAAATTTTTCTTGTGGTCCAATAGAACAAGTGGATCACTTCAAGAGTTTGAGTATGACCCTACTAGTTGGATCATAACTTCTAAGTGCGGTAGGAGTGTGATGTGGCGCAACGTGATAGATGTTGAGAACCTAAGTATGTAGAAAAGGCAATGGACAGAAAATGGGGCAGTAAAGGACAGCATGGGCCAGAAAATGTGCACAACAAGCATGGCAACAGCAAGTGTGCAGCTCAGCAGTGAGGCCCAACCAATAATTTGACTTAATCCTAATTAATGAAGGACATTTACGCCAAGCAGAGTTCCTAGCAGCAGTAGGACATCCATGCCAAGGAGAATTCCAGCAGCAGTAGAACATCCATGTCAAGAAGAGTTTTATCAACAGTAGGATACTCATGATGAGTTCCAGTAGCAATAGGATAGTCGTGACAAGAATAATTCTAAGGGCAGAAGGATATGCATTCAAAGTCCTAGTCTAGAAGGATAAGCTAAGAGGAAGTTCAGCTGCTGTAGAAAATAAGATAAAGTAGGAATTCTAGCCTAGGTAGGAATTCAAGAAAGACCAAGAATCCTAGTAGGATTAAGACACAAAGGATAAAGTCTATCTTGATAATATTTTATTTGACTTAGAAAAGTTTGTTGATTTAGAAAAACATATCCTAAGTGGATAAGGAACCTAAGTACTAGTTAAATTAGGATAAGGTTGTCTTAAGATTATAAATACAACCCATTATTTGTGAGGAGCTCATAAGCTACAAATTTTGTTATTTTCTCATTTATTAATCAAGAATCAAAGGTAAGCATTCTTGCTCACATTCTTGTTTATATTTCGGTTATCTTTTAAGAGTTGTCTTGAGATAACTTGGGCTTAAGTTAAGGTTAAGAGTTGTCTTCCTTATTTAAGAGTTAAGGTTGAAGTTAAGAGTTGTCTTCTTCAACCAAGTCAAGTTGTGATAGGTTTAAGAGTTATTTTGCCTATCTAACATATCTTTATATATAAAATTCAATTACGCATGAGACTCCTTGTGGTAAAAATTTTTTACTAAGAATTAGATAGTTACAAAGATATACTTAGATTATAAGAGATATATTCGAATTATAGAAGTTATGCTAGGATTAAAATTTCTAGTGATCCTAGAAATCAAAGAGTATTGGTTTTACTATATAAAATGACAAAACCTTTTAGTATGAAAGAGGTATGTATATGAGGGATTTACGTAAATACACGTGTTGAGAGAGAGAGGAGAGGTAAGTGTGAGCGAGGTAGCATTTATAATTTTTTTTTGTGAGCAATAAAAAAGTTAAAGGTTGGTGTCTTTGTAATTCTTGTGTGCGTTATGATTGCTTGTTGCATTATTTTATTCCTGTGTGTTTGCTTTTTTTGTGCTACTATGTGGCTTAAAAAGCGGTGCATTGTGATTGCTTGTTGTGCTATTGTTTGATTCTTTTATTGCTATGTGTTTGCTCTTTTGTGCTGCTGTGTGAGTTAGAAAACGAAAAAATTGAATGTACTAATTGAAGAGAGCCTCAATGCATTACAGAGTTGTCTTAAACAAAAACTCTGTGACATTTAGCATGGTGATTAGTTTAAGTTACAGTTCTATAAATATAGATAATATGGAAAGGTGATTAATTTGAGTTAAAGCTCTATAGATAATCTGGAAAATAAATAGAGAAGTGGTTTCAACATAGTGATTAATCTGAATTTAATATGAATTTAAATATGTATGGTTAAAAAAAAATTGATAGTAAAAATAAGTTATATATTTTGATTACAAGAATATGTCAATGCCAAAATTTGGTTGTAAATTATTACTATTATTACTCGTTCGCCTATAAATTAAGGTATCAAGTGGCGTCCAATTTTTAAATGAGTTCGTAGTTATTTTGATGCTGGATTATAAAGTTTATTTATCTAACTTCGAAAGAACCAATGCAAAGAACAAGTGCATCTTCTTGTGGTTGTTGAAGGCTAAACGGTTGTATTTTAGTTAGTTAGAGCGGGCGGTTTGCGTGGAGGAGTTGGTGCTATCCTTTAACTATCAGTGGGGTCCACAGGTGCGGAGAATATTTAGTGTATAAACAAAACACATTTATATACTGCTCCAAACCAAACTAACTCTCTTTACCAGAATAACCAGAAATCGCGTGAACACTCAAATTACAACCATGCCATTGTCTTTAAAGAAAAGCACATGGAAAGAAATATGGTTAAAAGGTGAGAAAAATTTAAAAAAAAAGTGAAAAGAGGAGGAAATCACAAACCTCTTTATTTTTTTATTATTATTAATTTTTAAAAACTATTATATTTATACATTTTTAATATTAAAATTAAATATAATATATATTTAATATATAATGTCAAATCAAAAAAAATATCTATAAAATTCTTGCCGCATTAATAACATAATTGAATCCTATCCATGAGTATGATCAAAACAGCGTAATGGAATGGAATTTCAAGGAGTGGCAAACTAACTATTTGCAGAATGAAGCAGAAAAAGCAAAACTGCAGCCTGCAGCTCACGCGGCTTGTATCAGAATACGGATAGTATGAGTGGGGCCCAGATGTGGGAATCTCAGTAACAAACTCTTAAAAAGAGAAAATCAGACTCAAACAAAGTAATCTGAGAAGAGAGAGAAACAATTTCTTTAAGCAATGTAAGTATTTATTTATTCATTCATGGATATTGGCCTCAAAATCTCCTCACCTCCTACTACCATCCTTCTTCTTCGTCTTCTTTGTTTAAGTCTGCACAATATACCAAAACACTACTAGACTATTTCTCTTTATCCAAAATCAAGAAGTTGTCTATATTTTTGGACTGGGACTACTAACTAGTATTGGCCTCAATCTGAAAGGTTGAGCTTTATTCCAATCAACGTTCATGCTTCTGGGTCTTGTTAGTTTCCCCTTTTTATTGTACTTGATTGTTTTTCTCTCTTTCTTCTCTTGTTAACTTGTATTCACAGACACCACGTCCAAAAATGTATGAAGAGACAGTCTGCTTTGATCCCAACTCGGTGGCAGAAGGTGCCGACGATGGGTTTTCTCAATCGGTACCCAACAGTCACAACAGCGCTGATCATGAACTCTCTTACCCTCGTCACCACCACCAAAATAACAACGCTCCTGTCCAAGAAGATGCTGCTGCTATCGCCACGGAACTCGGACTTCAAAAGCATCTGGCCTTCAACGTGGAAAATTCTTTTTGCAATCCCCATTTGATCCACGACCCCAGTCAGGTTCTTCCATATGATCAGCTGAATTGGGATAGCGGGGTCCATCATGATGTGATGGGCTTCAATCATCATCACCAGGATGACCCACACCAAAATTGCCACACAAACTTGAATACAGATGTTTCCTCTTCTTTGCAGGACCCTCCTTACTCCCAAACACCAGGCCTTCTCAATCTCCTTCACTTGCCTGGATGCACAACCTCCTCTTTGCTCCCAGATTCATCCGTCTCCGTCACAAACCCAAACCATAGAGCTCCTTTGGGCTTTGCCGGAGACCTCCAAGCGTCAGATGTACCTCCCGTATTGTATGATCCACTATTTCATCTGAACTTGCCCCCGCAACCTCCTTTGTTCAGGGAATTATTCCAATCTATCCCTCATGGCTACAGCTTGCCAGCCTCAAGAGGTGGCGCCAATTCTTTGTTTGGGGACGAAAGAGACCCAAGCGGAGCCCTGCCCGAAGATAGCGATAACGGCCACTTCGATAATGGTGTTCTGGAATTCACTAGCGACATGGCTTGTATTGGTAGACGGAGGGAAGCCAGGAAGACAAAAAAGCACTACCCTACCGAACGCCAAAGGAGAGAACAATTGAATGATAAGTTCCAGGCCTTGAGGAATTTGGTTCCCAACCCTACCAAGGTATTTCCTCAGAAACCCGTTTCTGACTTTCTCTTTTAACTTTTAATTAATTCTTAATTCCATTTGATGTTCAAAATCACGCTGCTTTTGATCCGGTGAGTTAATAGTTGGATTACCTACGCCTTTGATTATATTTATTTTGCTGGTGTTATGTTGTCAATAATTTTCCTATTTGTGGGTCCGGAAACTCTGAATGTAATGTCTACAACAAAGAATGATAGAGCATCAGTTGTGGGAGATGCTATTGTGTATATCAAAGAGCTTCTGAGAACAGTTGATGAATTCAAATTACTCGTGGAGAAAAAACGATGTGCTCGAGAGCGGAGCAAGAGGCACAAGACACAAGACGATGAGGGTTGTAACATAAAGCCTCTGGTTGACCCAGAGCAGTCTTACAATGCATCTTTAAGGAGCTCTTGGCTTCAGCGAAAATCTAAGGACACTGAGGTTGATGTTCGTATCGTTGATGATGAAGTGACGATCAAACTTGTTCAGCGAAAGAAGATCGATTGTTTGTTGTTTGTTTCCAAGGTTCTTGACGAGCTTCAGTTGGATCTCCACCATGTTGCCGGTGGGCATATAGGCGATTACCATAGCTTTCTCTTCAACACCAAGGTTTGTCACTATTTTTTTTATTTTGTCTGTCGTCTGAAATATTATTTGGCTTCATATTTTTTTATTTTTATACAGTGAAAGGTTCGAAAATTCATGTATATATTTCTGATTTTGCAGATTTATGAAGGTTCTTCTGTTTATGCTGGTGCTATAGCCAACAAACTCATTGAGGTTATAGACAGACAATATGCAGCCGTTCAACCAACCAGCTGTAGCTATTAGGATCAAATGTTTGTCTCTTAAATGTTTGTATTATGCATAACATGGTAAGTGCCCCAGTACTAATAACTCTATGTTGAAGTTGGTTAATAGATGATTGATGAATTAGCATAGAATAACAGTTTGCCCATTTAAAAGGACAATATTTTATATGATCGTTGAGAGTTTATAAAATTTTGTGAACGATTTAATTTAACATAACTGCTCGTCTCTCTTCACAGGTTATGCAAAACTAATTCAAAATTCTGCAATAACAATATAAGAGCACGTATACAACCACCCGAGATTTTTGACATAATATGAGCATGCATTATGTAATGTACCACGGAGTAGATTTCCTTTCAATCTGGGCGCTGTAATTAAATAGATGTCATCACCTTACACTGTATAATTATAATTAGATCCCTTCTTTAGCTATTGGATTGAATTTTTCTACTGGAACAAAAATTGCTGGCTTCATACTTGTCCATGGTGTGCTTGGTTTTGCGTCATTGTTCTGTGTCCGGGTTCTCCTATTTCATCGTCTTTTTTATTCCTTGCAGTATGACGTCGATTGATGAAACCAAGATTTTTCTCGGTTTTGTCGTCATAATTTTTGTTTCTTTTCATTTCTTGTTCTAGGTGCTTTTGCTTCCTTTTGGACTTGTATTCCTTTCTTCGCAGCCTTCTGCATCGTCATTCCTTTCGGGCTTATGTTTCTTCTCAGCCTTATGAAATGCCTTGCCGTTTGGGCTTGTTTTTGTAAATTGTAGTGAAAAAATGCATTGAAACTTTTATATTATGATAATAAATTTTGTTTGCCATCTTTTCTCAAAGGTGCTAGTCAATAATCAACACTAGGGAGTTGAACTTGATTCCTTGTACAAACATAATTTAACATTTTTATTTCGCTATAAATCCAAAACAAATGCATCAAAAGAATAATTGTAAAAGAATATTTATTGTAAGAAAGACATTCAATTGTTCATATTGGAGTTAAAAATACCAGATTTTCTTACTGCAGTGAAACGGCAGAATAATATGCTAAATGACAAATTGTTACGTTGATAATCGTGGGCTGGAAAAATAATAGCTACGGGTCACATCGTTTTTAATATCCCATATGCAAATATATCATCAAACGGGCCCACTAGCAAGCATTAAAGCCACAAAATGAACTTTTTTGCAGTGCGAGCTTTAATAATACAGGTAGAAACACATCATACAAAGCCATCATTCGGGTTTTCAGCATTTTGAATGACTTTGATATTTTTATGCTTTTGGGTCACAATACAGATTTCTAATCTAAGTGCAAATAACGTTAAATTTACCCCACTATCGAGATTTTTACACGTTGGGTGTGCACTCACTAATCACCCTTTGGATTTTAAGATTCGAGGCTTATTTTAGGCTTAAAACCTAAGGTCAGGAGTTGTAGTTTTGAACTCTGACATCCATAGTCAAGTGTTTCGAAGTTTTTATGCCCGTGGGTAACCATTTCAGGGATTTGGTTTTTGTACGCCTCGTGTATAGGATTTTATAACATGTAATTCCCAGTATCACCGCAGACAAATATGCACAATACACTGTAGATATAATAACCCCAAAAAAGAGGAGCGCAGTAGAATAGAAGAGGAAGAGCATAAATATAACAAAGGAATGTTGGGTCTTTCGTTAAAGCATAAATTCCAGCATCTGCTAAGGATCTAGCATGAACTTCTTGACCTTTTCATACAAATCTACCTGTCCAGAGTAGCTTCTCAATAATATTTTTAGACCCTATAACAACCATTGGTATTTGTAATCTCTTGTGTAATCTAGTTTCAAGCTTTTGAAGGGCCCTTTTCAGTTCATCTAGCCCCTTGTCACTGCTGAACTCAAAGCAGGTCTCAACCAACTAATTAAAAAGCCTTCAGTCCACTGAATTTTCACTTATTATTATTATTTGCTCTTGTGCTTAATATAGGATCATCTTTAATTAAGCCATATATTATTTGCTTTGCTTAGAATCCAAATCCAATTTCAACCGAAGCCTTTGCCTAACTTGAGAACCAAATAAAACTTTTTACATGACCCAAATAATACTCCCAGATCAATAAAGACCATGTCCTATATGTTAGCTATCATAATTTTGCTTGCACCTAGGAGAAAAAATGTTAGAAGTTCAACTTGTTTCAAAAGGAACAAATTGGGCTTAATTACTTGTGTTGGTAATCATAGTGAATCAAAATAAATAATTCATGCTAAAACCATCCCCATAAGTCTAAATGAGCAACTATGAAATTCAGCTAGTAAAAGATTTGCAAGAGAACAGAGAATAAAGAGAAAATGCTACAACAAAATTTCATGCTCTAAAAGCAGCATAAAGAAACATTACTATTTCGGATGCATACCAGAGTATGTCTGTATAACATTTGCCAAAGGAATAATGCCTTAGCTGCCATCAGCTTCGTCCATTCATCCACCCACAAGAGATTAAACCCCTGAAAGTAGATGGTAAATAACATACAATGAAGATATTAGCTTCATTAATCATTTGAAAATCTTAAAAGTATAAATTAAATGAGGTATATTCTCTTCCACATTGTATCAGTACTTTCTTTGGGAAAATAAACAAATCAAACACACATATCATTGAATTGCAAGCATTTAAAAATAGAACTCTGACATTCCAAAGCTATAAAGAGGATGACTCAGTGATGAGTGCGGTGGAAAAAAAAATTTTAAACACAAAAGATTTTGCATATTCTGGAAGAGAGAAGTGATAGCAATTGCATTCATACTGGATCGGTTATTGTATAACTAAGAACTGCTATGGATAGAAAGATCCCATGCACAGAACATATCATCAGAATCAATCACAGTAAAAAGCCTTTTGCCTTGATCTCTGTTATTACCAAATCTGGCACAAGCCCTACCATTTTACCAATGCATTAGCATGACAGGATTTAAATACAAAACCATCAACATGAAAAGATGAAAATGCACCAGATAAAGAGTCTATACATTGGAAGAAGAACTAAGAACCTTGACATTAAACCCCACAAATCAACTCTTATATCTTCTCAAAGCTTGAGCTCTCAAAAACTAAGAGCCAGAAAAAGGACATGAACAATAATAAAATAGTTAAATAGGAGAACAAAAAATAGTACCAGAAACAGTGGGGTGAAGAATGCTGATCCGAAGGAAGCAACAGATCCATCATGTCACAGATGACAAGGCACAGCAAACATCACTTGTCACGGGTATGGATCCATAATTGACCAAATTTAACTCTACAGTTCTTGATTTGGCAAAATAGGAGAGGACTCATAAAAAGAGAGATTAGCTGAAAGTTTGAGTAGGAAAGCAATTCCAGAGACAGTTAACTCATAAAGCATATTACTATTATTATTATTGTAGATAAAAGCAAAAGAGAGAGGAAAAGAGAAATTAATACGCAACCCAAGAGTGGTGAACTAGTGAGAAGAAAAGATGCATATTAACTCAAGAGAATTGAGAAGATTCTTAGGAATTTGCCAAACATAATAGAGAGAAATATATTCTAGGACGGAGGGGCAATCATCAAATGAGCAACATTGTTACTATTATTGCAAAAAATAAAAAAGAAGAAGAAGAAGAAGGAGAAGAAACTGAAACCTCAATCTATTTTAAGGAATTGCTGCTAATTACTGGTACCTCCATGCCTGCTAACATCTTTTTACTAGCCATCTTCTCTTACTAAACCCTAATTATTCCACTTCCTTGACCTTACAGACGGGTCAGCTTTTCAACCCAAATGTCGCACCCACCTTTGTAACCCAACAAATTAACATAACTCTGACCCCTGAGTTTTCACAATATATCTTTGGTGTACCGCTTATAAATGTAAGGCAAGCCAAAAATCAAACATCCATCACTTTCAGCCCTAAGAGAAATATTCTTAATAGGAACAATAATAATATACACCCAGACAAGAAATATAATATAGAGTTGATTGAGGATATCAAATTACCTTACATAATTGCATCTACTCTAAGCTCAAGACCACAAACAGCTAACATTACTGCACTAAGAAAAATTAACATATAAGGAGCACTTAAAAAAAATCCATCTACAATGTATTTCCTTCTATATAACTTGTGGCACTGCCTGATGCAAAAGCATTAGAGAAAAACAACATATAAAAACCTGACATTGTTGGTGTAACAATTCCATCAACTATCAACATAGAAGTACGAGCCAGAACTAACATCAGCTTTGTTTAAATCTTTGGTAATCTCTGGCGCTCAAAAGAAGGCACCCTTGGTATAAAGCTTGATATATGTGCATCAGAAGTAGCTGTTTGGAAGAAGACTAACTTTAGCATGCTGATAAATCAATGAGTACAATGCCAAAGTACCACATGCGAGAGTAAGGTAGGACATTAATGGTCTATATATCATATCTTTCCTTAAGTGAGCATTTAGCAGACATACACATACAGATGTCGAGGTTCATGAGCGAAAAAAAATACATTCGACGGAATGATTTAAAACATCTGCTGGACCTTCAGCATCATCATTGGCCAAATGAACAATAAACATATAGTTCCCTAGTGGAATCCAGACTAAGCTATCTAGAACTGGTGACAATGCCCCAAGAACATTTGCATTACCAATAATAGGCACCTTGGCAAACACCACATCAAAGGTATGCAAAGGGACTTGTTCCAACATCACAGATGAAGCCTAGTGTCTGAAAAGCAAGTATTATTCTCCCCCCCACTCTAAAGTTACAGTTACAAAATTCAAACACACTTTCACAAAAAATTATAAAAGAGAAAAAAAAGAAAACACCAACAATGACAAAGAAACAAAAAACACAGAGATCTCTAACTAGTTTTCTAGAAGCCTCAACATGTGAGTGTTGTTTTCCATGCAATTCCATTTTTACTGCTGACCCAAAATACAGGTATAGGAATACAAGTTGGTTATTACATACCTTTTATGTATTACTACAATTTTAATGCTTTGACCCTTCGAATCTACTCAGCTCCTGCTCAGATAAAAAGTAGTTGTGTTATATAGTCAAATTTGTAAGCTATGTGTATATCTTAAATAGATTTTGATAAGTTAGCTGCTATATACATCTGCCTACTTAATGTAACCATAAAGTGAAAAGTTGTCCAATTGAAGAAAATAATGCATCTTTATCCATATATGTGTGTGCGTGCACGCACACAACACACACATAGATATACAAGTTGATTTAACAGCACACATGACAATTCAAAAACTCCACCAAGGTATGAAGTTGATACAAATGAAAGAGTGACAATCCATTAAAGTAAAAATATGTATAACAGTTGACCATGGGCAAAATACAAATATTGGCCAGCATTGACAAAATCACTGGTTTGATGAACAAAAAGGCCTCTTGCAACTTTCTTTTATTAACCTTAACTGTATGGGACACCTCTTGCAACAAAGTGAATAGAAACAGAAGCATGTTTCATGCTGTCATTTTAGTGATCAAAATTTTTAACAGTCCTTGAGATTTTGCACCAACCATATACACAGCACGAGATGACAAATTGCTGATAAGAGAGCCAGAAACATGGTAAAAATATCAAACATTTCGTAGACAAAATAACACTATGCATCACGTTAAAAAATAAAAGCTCTTGCAAATTGTAACTAATTGGAGCATCCAAATCCCAAAATTCAGATCAGAAATTAAACCAAATTTGTGTCAAACGTTCAGGTTTTGTACAAACTGGAAAGTCAATGAAGATGAAGCTTTGTTTTGGAATTTGGCTTTGAGGAACTAGAATTCCAAAGCACATTTCACAGTGCACAAAGCTAAGCATTTGTATCGGTGCACAAAATGCGCTACGACAGAAAACACAAGTACTACAAAATTTATATCATTAAATAACCCCCAGAAAATTACTTTGATAACACAGCATCAGACATATAAGAAGCAAACATGATAAAACCATACATCTGTCAATTGCCTTCTTCGGAAGATCTAGGCATTTCTCTTTACCTTCCAACTGAATCTCGTAATTACTAAATAGTGGTATAGTTAAAATTGATTGAGTTAAACCCTACCATAGGTTAGGTAAATAGAATATCCAGAGAACGAACTAACTTGTATATAATACAACTGGAAGCGGACAACACGGGGTTGACAGATGTTACACCTGAATCGTGCAACGTGAGATATTACACGAGGGAAACAAATGACATACAAGTACCGCATTAACTAGGAGAAAACGTTTTCTTCCCTATTTTAATGATTTACTTTCTGAATCAAATATTTGCAAATTCTTTACTATTACTATGTACTATCCTTCTCACTTACTCTCGTTTGTAATATACTTTCACGGATAATCCATGAAATCAAACAACAATCCAAGCAACGATAACAGATGATCGATAAGGACAACATTGTTTTACCTGATTTGGATGCCTCAAAAGTCTGAATCAAATAAGTTTAACCGGAAAGTTAACATCCAAACTTATCATCGATAAAAAGGTAATCCGGATATGAGTCAAAATTTTCCTTATTTTCTCATAAAACAAGCGAATGACAGGGAAAAGATCGACCTAGAGTGCTCAACCTGAGAAGGAGGGAGCGGCTTAACAAGAAATTAATTAATTGCTCTCTTTAAACTTTGGACAAATACTCTCGTTTCCAATCTAAACGGACTTGACTGGCTACTATTTCAAACCCCGTCAATAACTCCCCTCATTTGATAGTTGTTTTTCTTTTAAGTCGAGTAAATAAAATATTTATATATTTAGAGGAATAATTTAATTTCATTTTGTATAATAAAATAATATATTTAGAAACTAGACTTGTGCATATTAATATTTTAAAAATAAATAAATTTAATTTTATATTTATGTATGAAATGTGTGATAATTTTAAAAAAATAATTTGATATTTATTATAAATAAAATTTGAAATAGATGAGGGGACAATACTATAGTAATAGTATATAGTAAGAATTTTTTTATGAATTATCCTAAAATTTGTTTAATATGAATTTTTAAAAAAAATAATTTATCAAAATATTTTTATCTTAGAAGTAAAACTGGTTTGGATGCCTAAATATTTTATAACTGATGTCTTAATTAACTTAAAATGAGCACATAAGTATCTATCTTGTACTATTCTTTTATCATAATAATCAAACAACTGATTTCTATAATGGGTATTAATACATCCCATGTAATTACATAGTACCACATAATATAATTGTTAGCACTTGTAATATTTTTAATATTATACAATGACCTCGTATTATGTATAGAGTATGGTGCACCAACCCTGCACGGAGTTGTTAATTTTGTGTATGTGTTGGACTGAAAGTCTCGTGAAGTTTTAATATTTATCACGAGAATCATCAGTATATAAAATTTATCTTTATATTGTTATATAAAATTTATCTAAACTGTTTTTTCGTCACACAAAACCATTTGACATAGAAAAAAAAACAGTAACATTATTTATTAAAAAATCACAAAAACCTATTTTAGACTAGTAACTAATTTCTCATCAATATTACTGCCTTCGTTGGAGAAAATTTAAATTAGAGCGATTTTGTAATTCAATAATTAAGATTTTTGTAAAATATGACAAATCATTAATTATTTGATATGTTATTATAAAAGTGTTAGTTAAATTATAAGATGCTAAACAAACTATTGAAGCTAACAAAATAATATAAGTAATGAATCTTATTATAATCCTGAGAAGGTATATTGGATTATACAATTTAATTAAACTTCTATTAACAATTTAATGAACACAATTTGTAATCTTAAAAAATTACTAAACCCGTAACTCCAAAACTCAAAACCTATAAGCCTAAACCATAAATACTAAGCTAATAAAATAATGTTTTAGTATTTCTTCAGTAACAACATGAT
>BNST01000112.1:0-65908 GCA_019650275.1 Xylocarpus granatum | reverse complement strand
GGGGAGTAAAGGGGGGGGGATGAGGGAGGGAGGGAAAAAAAAAAAAAAGGGAGAGGGGAGGAAGGAAAGGGGAAGAGGAGGGGGGAGGAACAGGGAAGGATGGTAAAAGGGAAGGGGTAAGGGAAAAGAATAGTAAAGAATAAGAGTGATGTTAATTTGAAGGTAAGTATTGGGAGAGAAGGAAGGAAAAGGTGGTAAAGTGATTATGGACTTGAATAAATGTTGATATTATAATTTAGTGTAAAATTAAAAAATTAAAGAAAAATTATTGTAATATTTGAATTTATTATAAATAAATGTATTTTCAAGTGTGAGTTGATAAGATTTTGTAAATGAAAAAATTTGAGATATAATTATAATTAAAAAAAAAAAAAAAAAAAAAATTTATAATTAGTTTATTTTTATTTATATATAATATTTTTTACTATTAATTATAATTTTTAATTATATTTATATTAGTGATGTAAATGGAAACATAAATAAATCACTGATATTTGTTAACAAATTTTAATCGATTTAGGTTTTTGATGTTTAATGTCATCTGGAATTATAAATATTCTTCATTTTGGAGCCAAGGTTTATAAGACGAGAAAGAGGAGTCAAACAAGTAGAGGAATGTAGAAAAATTGATAGGGCTCACAAAACGTCACCAGTTCAAATCAGAGAAAGCGAGTGTGATTCCTGCAAAAAGAAGGTCAGTCAAGAGAATGATTTTTGATGAATTTGTTCAAGCTTTTGTTTCCCTGTTCGGTTCTGCTTGTTTCTCTTTCCAGTCCAAGAAGAAGAAGACGAAGGAGGAGGATACCATTGTACCATTGTAGAAGCGTCTTACGTGCGCTGTCTCATTAGTGGGTTCAGAATCTCAAATCATCAGAATATGCGCTTAGTTCTCTGTTTCTTGTTTTCCATTTGGAATATTGATATGACTATATTGTGTTTCAGTTCGATGGCGAATTTAACAACTGGCTTTTACAAAATTTATTCACTGGAAAAACAGAGTGCCCTGTAATGAGTGAATGCTATAAATCACTGCTACACGGCAGATTAAAAGTTCCCAAATATATTGAATCAACCCAGAAATGGAATATGCAAATTTTGGGAATAGCATCTTGTTGCCTTCCAATCTATTCTGGGAAAAATAAAAAAGGCAATAGCAACCAGGAATTTTACTGATATAAAGGAATAAAATATGTTTTTATTCATAAATTATAAATTTTTATGAACCTGATTGTTTTTATCCCTTGAGTCTCGTCAAATTTACTGAGAATGGCAAAAGTGAATTTGGAACTCAATGTAGCCGCACTGACAAAAGGACTTTCCCGTACATTCAGTAAGCAGTTAACGCCACGTGCGGCTAGATTCCAACTGTATATTCTCCATTTGACGGTTCCGTCTGGCAGAATTCTCTTAATCAATTAATTAAATATTCGAAATGACTACAAGTAATTAAGGTGGGAGTGAGACATGTGGATTACGCGTAGAACTTATACGTGTTCCCAAACGTGGGTAGTGAATAAAGACAAATCCGAACTTTTTAATTTTTAGTTAAATTTTTGTAATTTTTTTATTTATGTTTTAAATTTTATATTATTTATTTTTAATTTTTTTGTTTAATTATTTAAATTATTTATTATATTATTAGATTTATCATGTACGATTGGCCTTGATAAATTAATTTACTAGAAATGATTAATAAAATTTGACCCACTGTGACAAAAACGGCAGTGTTTTATGTTAATAAGGGGTTGTTGTAGGTGGGCAGGCAGTGGCTTCTGAATCTATTTCTGGAAATAAGACCGCAAGAGGAAAAGACAACATTATCCAATTAAGATAATATTATTACATGACTTTACATGTTAATCAACTTAATTATTTAGTAATTAGTAATTTTATTTTATTAATTATTTTAAAAAATATAATCAACACTTAACTAATTCTAGCAAGATGCCAAATTTACTTTGAAGATGGACAAGAAGTTAACTTTAAGATTTTACTTTTTGCCCTTGCCGTGAATTCGAGAAGTCGTTCAACGTAATCATTAACAATTTGCACGACTCACGATATCTCAACTGCTCTGACGAGTAGAGCAAAAAATCTCGCCCACGTGTGGTTTTGAATTTAACGTACAATGTCGCGACGTGAAGACCAACAAAGAAATTATTGTCTGGAATTCTATGATTTCCCCTAGAGCTAACTTCATTTGCCGAATTGAGTTGTGATTTTCCACGCCATCTAACGAAGTCAGAGACAGGATTATGTCGTGAAACTGTCCACAGCGGATTGGGTCATATCAAACTCGCCAAGTGATGACTCGGGTAAGAGAACAAGGCAACATTATCAACGGTGCGCGTGTAAAATGGAATGCCAACTTGCTACCATGGCCAGGAGTTTTCTCTGTTCAATGCTTGAGACGCAAGGTTTCTTTTATTGGCAATGGCCAATTCATAAAAACAATTTTTTAAAAATTATAAATTTACCCCATTTTCACTGCTTTATAAAAACCAGTCACGCTTTCCGGAGAGAGAGTGAAAGTGGTCTATTTTCTCTAGCTTTAATTGCTTCAACACAAACACTCTGTTCGGACAAGATGAGAAAGATGGCGTCGGCGAAGGTGAACCCAATTGAAAAAGAAGAGGTCAGATCCTGGACTGAGCCATGGTCGAACCCAAGTAGGGCAAGGGCTAACACAAAAGCGAGGGCAAGTGTAATCCCAGCAAAGAGAAGACTTGTGAAGAGAATGATGTTTGATTACTTCGTCCAATTTGTTGCTTCTCTTTGCTCCTCTGATGACTCCAAAAGGTGAATCTTGATTAATTATTGTTGCACAATAATTAATCATTGATTCTTTTTTATCTTTGTTGTTGTTAGTATTATGTTCTTGATACTCAGAGCTTGTAAATATCTTTGTTTACTCAGATCTCCTCGTAAATAAAGAACACGTTTCTGCATTTTTCGATGTTATAATTGCCCCAACTTTATGCTTCATTAATTTCCCAGAAATTTTGAGCATTTACAAATTGAAAATAAACCCAATTCGAGCTCCTAACGATGAAGAAACAGAGGTCCTGTACATGACCATGGAGGAACGAACCTTGAAAAATCTGGTCGTATTTTGATTAAATTTCCCTGAAAGAAAAGAGATCAGATAAAAGCTTGAAAACCCATCAATTGAAATGACGATTCATGGCATTCCGATTGGCATTTCGCCGTCGCAAACTCAGATGGGTGGAGAGATGAGGCTATTCCAGAAAACGACCCGGCAAACGGTTTACTTCGCTTGAAATCTGATCGCAAAATGTGACTTTTTCGCCGGCGATTGAAAAACTTTTTCCGGATAAATACATTTAAGTCCCTAATTTTCTATATATTTATAGATAAAGATACATTTGTTCATTTTTGATAAAATAGGACCCCAATCTGAATTGAAATAGTCAAAAATAGCCTTATAGTGAAATTGTGCTGCCTTGTGTATTCTCATATGATGACAGTTCAGATTCAATATGATGAGAGTAACTTTGTTATTTCAATAAGCTATATGGACTAGTTTATTATGAATAATACATGTGTTCTTTTCCTTGTGTTCTAGTAGCCTTACACAATTTGATTATTGAGTCAAAAGTTTTGGAAGTTAATGGTGACTAACGCGGCCAATAAAGACTACTCTCTTTGATGCAAAAACAAAAAGCAAGCAACACAAAATTCAACAAGACATGTTTCCAGCTGTGCTTGTATATGAAACCAGAAGACAATTGAAACAAAAGGGCAATATCTTTCCAAGGAAAGGTAACTCTGGGCCCTTGAAATGTATAATATTTTGCTATTTACTAGAATACAGAATGCAAAACTTCCATATTGTTGTCACTAGCTCTAGCCCCATTTTTTTGAAATTGTGTTTAAATATTTATTCCAACATGTTTTTATCATGGAACATGTTGTAATCTTGACTGGCTGATTATAGCACCCGAATAGATAAGGATATGCTTGTAAGACTACGCAATCTTAAATGTATTCATATGTCTAGTCTAATTTGATGTGGATTGGGTGATAAAGATATGATATTAGAGTCAATTCACCTAATTTAAAATATGCTAACAAAGATATTAGACAACAAGAATTGAAATTGAGTGTGCCTTTGGAACAAAGGGCTTGAAATCTTTGATGCCAAGAACAAAGTTGCGAGAACATCACAAATTCAAAATATCACCTGAAATTATTTGCAAAAAATGATTAATTAAGAGTCATCCCATACAACAAATAAAGTTTAAAAAATAAAAATAAATTTTTTTAAAAAAATTATTTTTTAAAAACAAAAAGTTGAATGATATGCTAAAATTAATCAAAACTAAAACAAATATTTTAAAACATGAACGAAAGTTAGTGAAAATTTGATCAAAATCTTTGCTAAGAGGCAATCCGTATGGATTTGATTTGTTAAAAACTTTAAATAATATACCATATGTTTAACTTATGACAAAATTTGCACTTTCAATACGTGTCAAATTTTCTAGGAATGCTTAATCTTCAAGTTTCACCCCACCCCATTGGCTCAAATTTCTTACAAACTAGTGAAAAACCAAAAACCTCACTTCTAGAGAGAAATTACTACAGATTCATTGAATTAGTAAGGAAAATCAGCAGAGAAAGCCCAAGAGAGAAGGGACAAGACCAGACAATAGCATAGTCATGGATCATGAAGACGAGAAAAAGTAATGCAAGTATTATTCCTCTACCAAGGAAATTAGGGAAGACAATGATGTTTAAATCTTTTGTTCTGTCTTTCCCTTCTATTTGTTGCTCTTCTTCCTCCGAAAACACAACCACAGAATCTAAAACAAGGTAAGTGCGTTTTCTCTTCTTATCCATAGCTACCTTTCCGGCTTTGCGGCGGTCGTGGCAGCTAGGCAAGTGATGTTTTTCGAAGTTGTATTTCTAATTAGGTTATGTCAATGTTTTACTTTCATGTATAAGAGTTATGTTACAGTACCTGCCTACATCATATAAACGTTTCACGAAATCGTTAGATTGTATAAAATAAAATTTAACCATCAAAGTGTAACGTTTGTATTGTAGAAACATTGTACTGTAATTCTATCCGTGTAGTTCTAGTTCTAACCATGAATAAAATGTATGTTTGATTATTTTCTCTAACCCTTCAGCTGGTTTTCAATGGCCTTGGATTTTGTAGGATGGTTGAAAGGTGTATCAGTCTGTAATTTTAAGCTGGTGAAGATGACAAGAAAATATACTTTATTTAATGGAAGTGGGGAAGGAATCTTGACACTAAAATTCTCAATGGGTGCAGCCAAATACCGAATCATAATGGGTTCAAAGAAGAACGAATGTACACTACTTTTGACATTTGTAGGACCAAGTTGGTAACATAATAATAATTGAATTGCAGTACCAAATCTTTTGTGAAACAAAACTTGGCCAGAAGAAGAGATTTAACAAGAAAGCTTTCTAATTAATCCCTAGTAAAAGTAACACGTTAAAACATTTGATCAATCGATCGAGAAAAATTGGATCATGACATGGATATTATATTATATTGTGTTTGGCGTGCCCTAGTCAAAGAAAGGGATCAGAATAAAGAAATTATGTTTGTTTAGCTCCCAACCTTAGTGTCCCTTTGTTGGGTAAATACCCACAAGTTTACTAACTCATGGACCGACCGAAATTCAATTGTCATCTCCAAAGTTGGAAGGAATTAATTAGAGATTATTTTTTTTTGAATATAAAATTTTTAATTATATTATATAAATTTATCAAAAATTTTTGTAAATTGATGTCTAAAATATCAATTATTAAATTTTATACATACATATATATAAATCAAAAACTATTTTAGTTTTATACAATTTTTTATTATATTTAAAGTGTATATTATCATACTTTTAATTATTAAAATTAAATTAAATTTATATAATTAATATAAATTTAATTTTAAAATAAAAAATTAATGTAATTTAAAAAACTTTTCAAATCTTTTTTTAAATATATATATATATATATATATTCTCGTCTTAACGTGAATTGGTGAACAAGATAAAATCTATCCATGGCTCCGTTGGGGTCAAGAACACATCTCCTTCCCCAGTTGAAACTTGGTGCCAGCTGCATACGTTTGTCTTTTAACTCCTAGGTCCACAACACATTCTTATTCCATTAATAACATACAATTAGGAAGAAAACCGAAAGGGTGTAAACGTCGAATAGTTGAAACTTGAAACTCAGTTGATTGTTATGTTTGTCTTCTCCGTGGCAAGAAAAGGCACCGACCCCGGCAGGCTTTAAAATGTTACATGATTATCATGATTTCTTAAGATTAAGTAGACGTGTTTAAACTTTAAATTTTAATTATTGCATGGACTAATTCACGTCTATATTACAAGCTTTCTTCACCATTTAACAGTTAATTTCAAGAACTTGTCAATATGTTTTGCACAGCGAAATCGAAGAACATTACAAAAGCCACCAATTAATCAAGGGAAGGAAGCCCTTACGATGTCTAAGGCAATGGCGGGGAAGAGGTTTCCAACTTTCAAGCTGGATATATTTAAGATTTTTTTTAAAAAAAATAATAATTGTATAAATACAACAATTGTACTGTAAAATGAACCGTAAATGATCATACATACATACACTCAAAAAATAAAAATAATATTGCGGAGAGGCGGTGGATAGATCAACATTTTGAAACAGAGACTGGCAAAAGGATAAGATCAGTAATGATTTATATAATGAATGGAGACGTTGAATGTACACGTTCTCCAGCTAGCTTGCGGCAATCTTGTGTAACAAAGCAATCTGGTGACGTGTAATTATGACGTCATCCTTCAGCTTGTGAAAAATTGTTACAAGGGAAGCCTCATGTAGTTACTACGAGCTCTCCACGTGCAATAATCTAATTTAATACTGTTCCACAAAAGGACTAATTTTGAATTCTTACATGAAAGAAAATATGGTCTTAAAATAATATATATATATATATATGTATGTATGTATGTATGTATGTATGTATGTATGTATGTGGGTGTGAGTGCATGTGTATTATTTGAAAAGTGATATTTTCTTTGGGGAAGAATCGTAAATTGGTCGTACTGTGGAGCAGTATGAAATTATACTTTTGCCGTGAGCAACTCATATTTTTTGCACGATCATGGATGGATGTACTTGCATACGCATGTATAGGTGCGAGCATCCACTCTATAGCTCTTCCCTATTAAAAGGAGTTCGCTCAATAATCGAAGCAAGAGAAGGACTTTTCTCCCTTGTTTTTTAATCGGCTGCCTAACTTTTTCTTGTGTTCTTCTTCTTCTTCTTTCACTAACCAATAATTTTTACACTCGTCCGTGGTCTGAGGAGAGGAAAAATGAGTGAAGAAGGCAGGAGGCAAGGTGGCCAAAACAATGACGTTAGAACTGACGGAGCTTCCGGAGGCGGCGCAAACGGGTCAAACCCGCCTGCAAATCCCGGCGGCAGGCATAATTTCAATGCGCCACCCAGAAGAGGACGAGTGAAGGAGAGGATTGTTGACGATATTGTTTCAGCCATCTCTCGCACTCGACCACCTTCAGGTTCTAATTAAGATCTTGATGATCAGATCGTGTTCAATTCAAGTAGTGCATGTGTTTGGGTTTAATTAATCTCGTTGTATGATATAATAATGATTGATTACGCCTGTTAATTAGCTAGCTGATGGGATCATCCCTTTTCCATCTGCTGTTGGGATTTGTGATTAATGTTTATAAATTCAGCACTTGGTTGTTAATTTGCTTCCTCTGTTTCTGCTGAGCTACATTGTTGAATTTAACATCATTAATTAATGAATTCAGAGCCTAATATAACTTCACCTAATTCTTCTCCATGTCTCTATTAAACTACCCAATTTGGGATGACGAACTTCTTTTAATTAATACCCTCATAATATGTGATTTTCTCATGGATTACATCATATTCAAAGTGCTAAGAAACTGCTTGATATTGAGATATTTGACATTTCTTAAACCGTTAAGTAGGTTTCTGTTGACCCACAAAAAAGCATACAAGTATCCCTATATGTATTTTTATGTGATAAGATCATGATTTGATAAAATTAGGAATCTTCAATGAATCTAGACCAATTGATTGATAAGATCTAAATCCAGAGCAGCCAAATCCACAGTCGTCTTCTTCTTCTTCTTCTTCTTCTTCTTCTTTATTAATATATAATGATAAACTTGTTTTCTATACACTCATTGTCACTATCATTAAAGTTAAGGACCACTAAACCCTATCCCCTTTATTTATATACCATACAAAGAATTATCATGAGATTTTAAATGTAAGAAAGAAAAAAACAATTATTAAAAGTATTATCATAATCTTAAATATTAATATTAATATATGAAGCAGTTAATTATAAAGTATTAGAGATAGAAGCTTCGTACTCAGACCTCATAATATAATATATTATTATTATTTTTAAATAATAATAATAATAATAATAATAATAAAATATAAAATAATATTATAATAATTTATAATTAAATATAATATATATATATATTTTATTTAATTTTATTATCTAATTATTGTTTATATGGAATAATATATTTGCATTCGTTATTTTTAACGGGAAGTGGGTTTTAGAATTGGGCAGCCCAACGGGCAAATCACTCAATTACAGAAAGAACCCAAGTTGTTCGTTGAGAAAATAACATTTAGGTCACGAAACTTTTTATATTTATGTAAATTATTACCCTTCTTTGTATGAGACATACCCACGATTTTATTAATATTTTGATACGCAACTTACTTTGTTTAATTTCAATTTGCACTTTCAATACGTGTCAAGTTTTCAAGCAATGCTTAATCTTCAAGTTTCACCCCACCCCATTGGCTCATCTCTAATTGCATATAAAAACAACTCAAATTTCTTACCAAACATTGAAAAACCTCGACAGATTCATTGTATTAGCAATGATTTATATAATGAGGACATGGAATGAGACGTTATCCATGATCTTGTGAAAATTTGTTATGAGAGAAGACTCAGACAGCTACTATTGAGTTCTCCATGTTCAATTACTCCACGTGCAATAATCTAATTTCTTCCTGTTCCACAAGACGACTAATTTTGGATTCTTTCTCGAAAGAAAATATGTCTTCAAACAATATATTTTTAAACACCAATGGAGAATGGTGAAATTTTGATCAAAATCTTTGCTAAGAAGCAAGCATATGAATTTTCTAGTCAAAAACTTCGAAAATAATACGTCACCATGAGTAGTGCATTGATGTTTTGATACTCAACTTGCTTTGTGTTAATTTCCTTCCCACTTTCCATACGGGTCAAAATATCAAAGAATGATTACTCCTTAAGTTCCACCCCGATTGGCTCATCTCTATTTGCAATTAAAACAACTGAAAACTTGGCACAAATTTCTGAGAAAATATTGAAAAGGCTGAGTGCGTTTTCCCTTCTTATCCATAGCTACCTAGCCAAATTTCCCGTTTTCTTTTTCTAATTTGTTGTTGTTGTTGTTGCCGTTTGCCGGCGGCCGCGGCAGCCAGGGTGTTGTTTCAAGTTTTATGTTTTTAATCTAATTTTTTTTATTTATATAAACGTAAATAAATGATAGTTTTAAAAATTATGTTGTTATTGACAGAAAATTTGCAATTGGTGATAAGTAATGACTTCTATACTCGGTACATTGAATGTGGACATGCTCCAGCTGGCGGCCATCTTTTTGACCCTCATTAGTGATCCAAGGATACGAAAAATGAATGAAAAAGCCAGCGAGCAAGGTGGCCAAAACAATGATGGAAGAAATGGCGGGGCTGCCGGCGGAGGCGCAAACCGATCGAGTCGGCCTGCAAATCCCAGCGGCACCCAGAAGAGGACAAGTGAAGGAGAGGATTCTTGCCGATATCAGTTCAGCTGCTCTCGTGCCCCACCACCTTCAGCTCGCAATTACTTGTTAATTTTGTGTTCAGAGATCTGGCTTCTTCTTGTTTCTGTTGATCTTTACTTGCTGAGCTTTCATGAATTGGCTACACCTAATTCTTTTTCTATATCTCTGCTAAACCACCCATTTGGGATGATGAGTTCCTTTTAATTAAAAAATAATTCCATTCACAATTTGTGTATTTCTTTCTATTAATTAAAAAAAATAAAACCCCACATTGTTTATTGAAGTAATAACAGTTAGGGCCCTATACATTAATTATAATAAAAATGTAAAACTACAAGGACCTAAATGTTATTAATCAATTGTTTATTGCTCCGCAAAGTGAAAAAAGCCAAAAACACCATCATTCTGTTCTCTACCTAACCGTTGCACAACGGATCCATACCCGGGTACCAAATTCAAAAACCTGAAAAGGAGAGAGAACAAAAGCAAAAGCCGCTACTTATTTTCCAAGCTTTTTTCAAATACATCCACCACCAAGACTATAAAGAAGGAAAAAAATTGTTGCCCATATTCTCTTAGACTAAGCTAGAATTGGATTGAGTTCTATTCTCGTTTCGTTTGCTTCCTCTCTTATCAGAATCAAAATCCAACAAATGGGTTGTTGCATTAGCAAGTACAAACCCAATAAAACACATTCCATTGATGAATGCGACAGTATTGTACATGTTCAGGACAAGCTTGTTGTCACGCAACAAGCTAACAAAACTCCCAATATTCTTCTTTCCAAGAAAATTTCCCCTTCTCCTCCAAGTTCTACTTCTTCTTCCATTTCTTCCTTCACTTGCACTTCTAACAGCACTGCTGATTCTTGCTCATCACTCTCATCCCGCAGCGCCTCGTCGGCCTTGAGCTTGAAAGATAGATCATTTTCGAACGAGTTCTTGTGGTCTTGTGTGAAGGATAATCCACATATTGTTCGTATTAATTCGATCAAGGAAGCTTCTCGTAGATTGACGACCACTAAACTTCAAGCTCAGAAATTAGATTCTCCTGTTAAGTCATTAGTTGCAGCAGTAAATCAGCCAATCCCGCAAAGAATAAATGGTTATTCTACTCCTCAGAAAAGAGTCCGATCAAGCTCGCCCACACCTTCATTTCGACAGAAGAGTTTTCGTAAAGATTCTGAGAGACAGAATTCTTCTTACAATTTACCGAGCGGAGGCTTGAGATCACCATCTCCAAGCAGGAGATTTAGTGGAGCGACAACAATTAAAGAAAGTTGTCCAAAATGCATGGTTGGTAACAAGGTAAATCCTGCTTCTAATCCTGTTTCTTATTCCCTAAGAAAAGAAAATTTCAGGCCAGCAAGTTCGAGCAACCACAATAGTTCAGAAGGATTGCGGTTTTTTTTAAGGAATAGAGAGACTTTAACTCATCGAATTGATTCTAAAATTGATGAAGTTGCAGTTGCCGGAGACCTAGCTCACCAAAACACTGACCCTATTCCCATGGAAAACATTGATAATCCTCTTATTTCCTTGGATTGTTTTATTTTTCTGTAGATATACATATATGTGTGTGTGGGCGCGCGTGCATAGATTTATTTGGTTTCCTTTTTCCTTACATATATTGCTATTTTTATTTTGTTTACAATCTTTTACATAGTTTTCAAAATCATCGACTGGATGAAATTCTGTATTGATGTTGCTGATATGGGTTTGAGTTTGTGTTACTTAGTATAATGCTGTTCTTTCGAGCAATTTTTGAAATTCCACTCATGTTCATCCTTTATGATAGTGTGTTCTTTAACTTATACAGAATATTAAGGAGAAAAAAACAGACAGTAGTTCTCTTCCTCTTCTTCTATGTTCTTTCTTTCTCTCTCTCTTATTTCTATTTTTTATCTTTCTCAATTCTTCTTCTAGTTTTTTTGAAATTTCTTTTACATTAATATTAAAAAATTAAAATTTAATACGAATTTGGGCCAGACTACTGGTATTAGAGCCCGGGGCAGATTTTTCAAGCCCAGCACAACCACGTCTGCAGCCGAATTGCAAATCAGCTGTGAGAAACCAAGGCCACCGAGCGAATCCAACAGCTTATCAAATTGTGTGTTTGTAATGTCTTAATTTAAAGCGTTTTGCTAATTTTTGTAATTAACAAAATTTCGGTGATGCAAATAAAAAAAAGCCAATTTCACCACCAAAAGGGATGTCCGAAATTAATTCAGGGGAGTGTTTGTAATGTTTTTAAAAACTTTTATAATTTATAAAAATATTTAGGAATTTCTTTGTTATATTTAAAACTTGTTATTAATTTTTATAATTAATAAAATTTTAAGGATTACAAATGAGAAAAGCTTTCTTCCAATTTCTTGTGGTGATTAAAATTGGAAATTATATTTAATTTATTTGATTAATAAAAATAAGAAATTAATTTAATAAATTTATTTTTGAAAGTGATTAATTTTAAAAGTTTTCCAAATGTAAACAAGTTGCAGCAGAATGATAATCACTACTACCCAGTAGCAAACAGCCGCAACCCAACAGCAGCAGGAGATGCAAGCTGCGGCCCTATGTAACCAAATCAGCTAGAGATAGCCTCAAAAAAATCTGTGGGAAGGAAATCCATTCGCATCAGGGGACAAGAATTAGCAAATATCAGGAGGAGGCCTATTCTACAAACTGAACTCATCGTAAAGAAGGCCAAGGTTGGCGGAAGAATCAGCAGAACCATTTCTTCCGGAAAAATATGGGTAAAACGAAAGTTCATGAGAGAATTTTCGATTCGATACAGCTTTGTCTGCCAAAATCTGCAACCAATGGCTTTTAAGACAACCTTTAAAAGCTGGGACTCCTATATAGTGAAAAGGATAGCTGCCTTTAGCAAAGCCTACGGTGGCCGTGATGATCCCCTTCTGGGCTCAACAAATTTTCACAAGAAAAAAATAAGCTTTTATCTTTACATAGAAATTGACCAGAAGCTTTCTCATAAAAAACCAAAAAATTCATAAGATTGGAGATAGATTTTTGATATCCCTGCCAAAAAGAAATACATTATCATTGTAGACAACACGAGTAGGAGGAAAACAGCGAGCCCCTAGGCGCCGAAATTGGGAGCATTTGGCGTACAACTCAGTAATGCCCCAACAAAGACCTCCTAAACAATGCAGAAAAGAAGAGGGGACAATGGATCACCTTGTCGAATACCCCTAACGCAGGACAAAGAAACCATTTGGAGATCCATTTACTAAGACAGATAGCTTGGCCGATCGAAGAATGCTAGAAATCCAAAAAAAGAAATTCTCATGAAAACCGAATTTGTTGAGCACCGTCAGCAAAAAATCCCAATTAAGAGTATTAAAAACCTTCTTCATATCTAGCTTCAAGCCCAAATTACCACCCTTTAAACTTTTGCATCCAACATATTAACGCCTTCAGAGATCATTGAAACGCAGTTATGGATATGGCAACCTCTAATGAAAGCCACTTGATTACCAGAATCTTACTGATGATCTCGAATAAAAAAAAATTGCCATAGTTATTCGCCAAAAATCTGACACTTGATCTGCTCCTGGAAATTAGGAATCAACACAATAATGTTTTCAAAAACTGTACATTAATATTTAAATAATTTTCTAAGACCATATATTTTTGTTATTAGCTTAGCAGCAATGTGTGATTAAATACTTGAATTTTAGTTTTAAATTGTAATTTATGTTATGATATGATATTACATTATTACATATATGTATTGATAATCTTAAAATAAAAATAAGGAAAAAACCATATTTGATTACATATTTTGTAATATATATTTTTAAAAATATTTTATATACAAATATTTTATAAAAATATTTTATATTATTTTTAAATTTTAAATTAAAACCTTTTTTTTTATTTCACCATTTTATAAAATATGTTTTCAACAACTACTTTACTGATATTTAAAAATATTAGCAAACGCATTTTCATTATTTTTTAATTTAAAAAATTATTTTTAACAAATAATATCAAACATTTTTTTTATTTTTTAAAAACTTCTTTTTTAATATATTTATTATAGTTTTAAAAACATCATTTTAAGAACTTTACAAAACGTTTTCTTAATTTTTTAATAATTTATAATATGATATTTAAATATCTTATCATATGCTCTCTTTGATGGTTATAATCCCGACTTGATTAGCAATTGGTGTGAATTTTATTTTTATTTTGACGTTGATTAAGAACTATTATAAATTTGAGAAATAATACTAAGAAAAAAAAAGAAGCCTTGATCCAAAATTTTTATAATCATTTATATGCAGATCAATGACTATAACAGGTAAAATTTCATACCCCAATCAACAACTTGTAGGACCAAGAGATGCAACAAGATCGTTCCAAGTAAGTGAATCAGACCAATATGATCTTTCAACAGGGCCAAGACATGTCATTAACAACATAACTAATACAAATAATTAATAGTTAGCTAATACAAGAAATTAAATTATACATACACAATATGATCTGAAAAGGCCAAAAAATATTTGGACAGGTAGGGCAAACATGTCACAGACATGATCGAGACATAAAAAGTTTAATGGAAAATAAAGACCAAGTATGTGGTTCACGTGAAGTGGTCTAAATCTCTTTGCTACAAACAAAACAACAAGGATTTAGATTTGCATGCCTGCCAGAAACACTTCATTCTTCTGTTAGTGCATTGTCCTCCCTTCTTCATGTACATTTTCAAGCGGTAGGGGCCCTCGTTTTGATATAAAAATTTTGAAAAATGAAAATATTGCAGAAGTTTTTGATTGTCCCCATTATCATGCAGTGGAAAACGTTTTCTGGCAATAAAACTGTGCAGCGGACTTTTGTTGTTGGTTTTCTTCTGCGAGGAAAGGTATTATTGGTGCATGTCAACGGCTGATGTTATCAAAATTAAAGAATTAGACATAACGTGGTAGACAAAAGTGACTGTATTTATCAAAATTAAATAACATTTTGAGTGTATTTAGGATTTTGTTTTTCAAAGAAGCATGTGCATTGTACGAAAAGCTTTTCATATGACAGAAAATAAGTTTTTATTAATTAGAAACAACTTTTATAAGAGCACTCACAAACTTGTTCTAGTCCCTTAACCTAATTTCTTTAGCTTGCAAAAATGATCACATTCAACAGCAATTTGTTTAATTATTTAGATGCCACTTGCTCAAAACAATCTAAAAAATTGTAATTAAAAAATATTATTTTTACTCCTCTTAATAATTTTTTGTATTAAAAATAAAAAAAGGCATTACATGTCATAAGTAAATGATTGACTTTTGATTAAAGCCATGGTTGTAGTCATATTTGTATAGCAGTAAAATTTCAAACATGAACAATTTTTCGTACACAAATATGACAAAATTTCAAAGGAAATGTTTGAAATCTGTTGAAAACTTTACAGCGTTTACAAAATTCAAAGATTGAGCGTGTACCAGATCTGTTTAGGGAAAACAAATCTCCTCCTTTCTTGCTTGTTTGTTGTACCTCAAGTTTATACATACATACATACATACATACATACATACATACATACATATATATATATATATATATATATATAAAAGTCTCTAATAGAATTAAGAACAAAAGTTTTTCTTTCATCTTTATATAATATTTTGCTTTAATTATTTCATTATTGCTTTTCCCACTAGTTAAAAATTAAGTTTAATTTTCTTCCCAAAATCCTAAATAAATGCAATATCACGTACTCACTCGTGTGTGTCCGCAAGATGGATTCAAGCGCCGGCTCAACACTTTTCTTCCCATCTCAACTAGAGCTCCAAGGCCAGTCTTTTGTTGATTCATCTTTCTGGCAGAAACAGACGAATATACCCAATGAATTCATTTGGCCGAAAGTAGATTTGGTCAATTCTAATGGAGAACTCATGGAGCCACTCGTAGATCTTGAGGGTTTCTTCAGAGGTGAAGAGTTGGCAACTCATGAAGCTGCCAGGATCATCGAAACGGCTTGCTTGAGCCATGGATTCTTTCAAGTGATCAATCATGGCGTTGATTCACGTCTAATAAGTGCAGCACATGATCATATTGATCAATTTTTTAAGCTACCGATTAGCCAGAAATTAAGAGCTCGGAGAATGCCAGGTAAGATGTGGGGATATTCCGGTGCCCATGCTGAGCGATTTTCATCCAAATTGCCATGGAAAGAGACATTATCTTTCGGCTTCGATGAGAAATGTTTGGACCCCGTCGTTGTAAATTTCTTTAAATACAACATTGGAAATGATTTTGAACAGACAGGGTAAGATTTAACTAAATACTGTGCATTTGAAGTTACCCTGAACCTACTTTGCATGTGTTTTGTATATGTATCGTCTCACAAGCTCTAATATTATTAAGCTCTTTGACATTTTGTAGACTGATCTATCAAAAATATTGTAAAGCAATGAAGGGATTATCTCTTGCAATAATGGAACTATTGGCAATCAGCTTGGGAATTGATCGATTGCACTACAGAAATTTTTTTGAAGATGGTTGCTCGATAATGAGATGTAATTACTATCCTCCTTGCAAGGAGCCAGGTCTTGCACTTGGTACTGGCCCTCATTGTGATCCAAATTCTCTCACAATACTTCACCAAGATCAAGTTGGAGGTTTAGAAGTATTTGCCAACAACAGATGGCAGACTGTTCGTCCTCGTCAAGATGCCCTAGTTATCAATATTGGTGAGACCTTCATGGTAGGTCTCCTTAAAGACCCAAAAAAAAAGACCTAATCATGTTCTTATTTTGCTATTGTTTCCTAATTTTGTGGCATGATAATTTCATGATAGAGGTTGTTCATGGTTATTTGATCGCTAGTATAACAGTGCCATAATATGTTTACTTTAAAGAGAACTTTTTCCTTAGATCTGTGCTTTTTAATTAAGCTGAATCAAGTTTGTTATTAAAATTATTGAAAAAATAAGACACATATTGTCGTATTGCTGATAATAACTATACATTTGTACAATAGGAGTACTGTATAATTCTATGTATGCTTCATTTTTGAGGTGTTAACTTTCATCTACAAAAACCATCAACATAATAGGTGGTTTTTAGCATGAAGTTTATATCACAAGATTTTATGTTTGAAGAATTAATTCTATAATTGTTTATCCATATAATACAAAGAGTGGATGAGACAATGAAAATTTGCTTTTGATTAATAATGTTATAATGGTCATAAAACTCTGCCTAGCCTATGCATACTGTAAATCTGATGTGCATTATGTAGCTTTTGGGATGGAAAACTCAGCATACAAAAGCGACAGAAGATATAACATTCCGAGGATGGCAAAGCAAACTAGGATTTTACATTGTCAGATGGGTTAAGAATTTGTATAATGGATTAATTTTGGGAGAGTGATGGAAGATTTTGATATGCTTGTTGAACATTTAGCAATATGAAACAATTTTTTTTTATGCAAAGTTGACAAGTATCTGTGGCTGTGGAAACTCTGGAATGTGTTAATTTACTGTAGGAAATGGATTCTAAAGATATTCTAGACGTTGACAATAATTTCTTTTTCGACATGCACAAATGTATGTTTCTTGTGCACACAATATTTATTTTATGTTGTCTGTGGAGGTCTAAATCATGTGGGCATGCAAGCATTTATAGTTCTGATTGATTTTAGTTGTCCGTGCAGGCATTATCAAATGGGAAATACAAGAGTTGCCTGCATAGGGCAGTGGTTAATAGGTACAACGAGAGAAGATCATTGGCATTCTTTCTTTGCCCAAAAGAAGAAAAAGTTGTGAGACCCCCACCAGATCTTCCTTGCAGCCAAGGGAACAGGATGTACCCAGATTTCACGTGGTCAGATTTGCTAGAGTTTACCCAGAAACACTATAGAGCCGATACTGCAACACTCGAAAACTTTGCCAAATGGCTCCAATCTGCCAAACCAGTTAAAATCTAGTCGGTTGCTTCAATGGATTTGTTTCTGTGTTTGCCAAAATAATGTGAATGTGATTCGTCTATTCAGCTTTTTAATTTGCTTGTTCAGTTAGGTATGTTAGGTCTTTATCATGCTGTTTCCATGTTTATCTATGTTGTAATGAATGAAGAAGATTCTTATCCATTCATTATTGTCATTCAAAAATCTTTAACGTATGCGTCGAGAGTAGCCTGATTGAGATAAATATTATCAGGCATTATCTGTTGGTACATTTTTTGCTCTAATAATTGAGACCCAAGGATACCCATTTCATCTTCTTCAATTTTTAATATTCCTTAACCTAATCCAGTCAAGCAGATAAGCCAAGAAAGAAGAACAATTGTAATTGGGTTAAGTACAATTAAATATACATATCTTTTCCAAGTTTCAAGAATATACCACAGAAATGAATTCAAACATAGCAAGCGAGAATTTGCATATATTTTGCTGTTAGTTTCGAATTTTCTGAACATCAAAGTATTTGATGACTGGTAATTTTATTTCACAAATGTATCAAGCACATCGTTAATCAATCAATAATTTATACTTGTCTTATTATATTATTAGACACTTGCTGCTATGCCGAAATCATTGTTTTTCTATTTTAGTTACAATATTTCATGATTTTTTGTTTATTTGGGCTATACACGTGTGGGCCAAAAAATCCCTCATTTGATCAATTATTTTCATTAATTATTTTTGTACATTTTCAATCGTTTCATCCCCACCCAATGCAATAACAAAGAAAACATAATTACACTTGTTTGGCATAATTAGTGACACGATTTCAACAATAAATGTCCTAACACGAGGGCTGTCCTATTGTATATTGCATAAGGACAAACAAGAACGGCATTGAAAAGACTGGAGGGGCCGAAACCAAACCACTGGTGAAAGTCAGAATGTGAGAGTCCTGGGTGCTCCTCGTGTTTTGCTTCCTCTTTGCTAAAACTAATACTTGTATTTTTTTTTAATATTAAAATGGTTAAATTTGATAAAAAGTTAGATAAACAGTATCATAAAAACAGTGAATAAACAATACCAAATGTCTAGAATCATACCGCTTGATTTTTGCTCGAACAAGATGAATAGTGACACGTGAACAGTTACATAAACAGTTAAATAGTACCTTAATACGAAACTAGTGGTGAATAGTTTTTGTAAACAGTATACATGAATAATACTTGCAAAAGAAATATAAATAGTAAGTTGTTTAACCTAACTAGTGGGATGATCATTTTATGTTTTTAAAATTTTTTTAGTAAAATATTATCCTTTGATTTTATGGAGAGTATTGCATATTATTTTTTAAAAAAATTAAATAATATTCTCATGAGTGAAATTTAACTAAGTGTTTTCTTTCGAAAGGTTTTTAACTCTCTCCTTAAAATTCAATTAAAAAACCTATAGACTTTTATAAAGTGTTGAGAGTTTAGATGTTTTAGTTTTGTGAATGGATCGTTCAAAAAATTTATTAAAAAAAATTAAAATTTTAAAAGCAAAATAACTTGCAATGTATTACTCAAGAGAGTTAGTCGAGATTAAATTATATAAATTTTTGTAAGAAATTATTACTTTAAATTCTTTACTAGTAGAGTATTTTGTTAGTTTTTATTATGTAAAAGGATTATTAATAAAATTTTCATTCGATAACAAGTTCTTATATTTGATTTACTTTTATTATTTTATCAATTCTTGATTGCATTTGTTATTGTGATTTATTTATGATAGATTTAGATAAATTAATTAGAGATTTATCAACTTGATTTATTTAAAATGTACCAAATTTTTAAACGTATTTTAACTTGTTAGTTTTAATAATTTTATATAAAATATTTTTCACTCCCCTTAAGGTGTTCTAGAGTCTAAACTAGATAAAATTTTTAATAAATTTTTTATTGTGTAAAATACTTTTCAAACCTACCATTCTAAGATCCAAATTTAGGTTTTTCAACAAGAATAAAAATAACGTTCTTAATATTAAATGAGATCAGTTGTTGTGAATGAAATGATCGACAAAAGAGAAAAGGAAGGCATGATGATGATAAATAAAACTTTGAGAATGAGACGAAGAATGTGAAAATATTATAGGTTAGTATGAAAATAGCCTTGCATAAAAGCAATTAATAACATTAGGTCACAAGCTTTCATATTTTTACAAACAGGAACATAGTTTAATTTTTTTTTCATCAGTTGTTATTGTAAATGGATTCAACCAAGCAAAGGGAGTTGTGATGATGATAAACAAAATTTTGAAAACGCCATGAAAAATTTCAAAATGTCGCAGGGTAGTATAAAAGCCGTATGTGGGTGTGCGCACACACATAAATAAAAAAATATATAATTTATTCTATTTATTAGTTGTTATTATTGTAAACGAAATCAATTGACAAAAGGGAGTTGTGATAATGATAAACAAAACTTTGATGACACAATGAAGTATGTCAAAGGATCTTGGGGTCTTATAAAGTAGCTCCACACAGGCAATAGCACTATGTCATGAGTTTTTCATATTTTTGTTTAAAAAAATAATTATTATTACTTTTTATCGGTTACAAGAACTTGGTTAAGTTACTTATAGGTAACACTACAACTTAAAAATTTTGTAGTTGTAGAATTTAAAATAAAAAAATTCAAACATATAAAATAAATAATAAATAATACTTAAAATATATAATAAAAAAATTAAAACGTGTTATTAAAAATTTAAAATATATAACGAATAATAATTAAAATGTGATAAAAAAATTAAAATTTTTAAAAAATTAAAAATAAATGTAATAATATCTTATAAATATTACGGTTAAACTTTGATTGTTATTATAAATAGAATCAACCGAAAAAAAAGATAGTCCAATGATGATAACAAAAATTTTGAGAATGTCAAAATGTCCTGGATCATATAAAAGTTGCCTTGTAAACAAAAAGCAGATATTAGCAATGGGCTAAGAGTATTCTTGCAAACAAGAGCACAATTTATTCTTTTTTAATCAAGAGCTTTTCTAATACCTTTTTAAATGATTCAATTATTTTCAGAAAATTGAATTACAACTATCAAAAAATATGATGGTATATATCTTGACATTAATGTGTATTTCAATCATTTTGATAGTGAATGTCTGATTATGGACCTATTTGATATAAATAATTAAATTATTATTCTAATAAATTGTAAACATTTAGGAATCCGAACGTAATTATCCTGTATAAAAGCAGTCACAAGAGACAATTACAGATAAATCACATTAGTTGGGTTTGAAAAGATGGCAGAATGAACGAGAGATGCGATATTTGAAGAGCCATTTGGGACACGCTTGCGCCCAAAAAGATAGCAGATGGCGATATTTCAGGAGTGTCGGCTTCATTATGTATGCAATTTATCGTCTTCAACAGCTAGTTTGCTTTGACATGACAATGGTAGCTCTCACAAAACGAAATTTTGGAATCAGCAGTAGCATGAGTCAAAAATTGACGAATCCAACACTTGGAAAATTTACCGTCAATTACTACATAAACCAAATTCCATGCAACGTTGCTCCTCCAAAATAAAAAGATATGTTATTATTATTATGCTGCTGTTATGTAATTATACAGCCACTCCGATGCGCAATATAACAAGATATTTTTTGCAGTAGGATCAAAATGATTTCATGTTCGCCTCTAAATTGGAAAAAATGAAACAGAAATTTAGATATTTCCATGGTGAATTCATTAAAAGGGAAGGGCCATCGTACTGGTTCAGTGCTCTAAGCCAATTTGTGCTAAAAGCACAGTTTGATTTGACAATTTGTGCATATGAATTTCGCATTCCACCGACAACGTCACTAAATTTAAGAATTAATTTGAAATTTATCAGTTCTCAACGTAATTTAACTTTCAGATCTCTAGTTAATACAAAATAATTTCACTTGCAAAGTTTCTGTGAATAGTGATAGAGTTCGACGAATAATACGCCATCACGTAGTTGAATGAGATCAAAATTTAACTTTGATCTAAGTTTTTATTTAATAAAATACACTCTTGTGATTGGTAATTAATAAATAAAAAAAATATTCATTGTGAGTAAATAAAATTATAATGTATTAATAAATTCAAATCATCATAAGATCCTATTTTAAATATGATAGATATTGGACAATATCAATGTTTACATGTTAATTATTCTTTTTGAATTCCTTGCGTTTTTAGATTGAGTTTTTGGCAATTTCTCCAGTGGCCATGGGCTCTAAATGATCGTGGAAATTCAAGTTTCTGAAGAGGTTATTGCTACTAAACACACTTAACATGTTTCTAAGAACACCTTTAAGAAGTTGCATAGAGTTACCAATAGAGAGACCTCACTTACTTCGATCGAATTCAACAATATAAATATTACAGAATTTACTTGATTTCGGGGTTAAGATTGTTTTAAATAGCATAGATTCTCCGAATTGAATTAAATAATTGGTTAAATGTTGTTTGATATTGATGAAAAAAAATCAAACCCAAGTTGCTAAATGGATGGATATTGTTACAAACTAGGACAACTTTTATGCGTGCAAGGGATCGATGCGGGCTCGACAAGATTGCTCATATTTAGTACTTGGTTGTACTGGGGATTCAAAACGTAGAAGCTGATGAGCTAAAATATAAGTTTTTCCGACAGAAAGGAGGTTCCATGTTACAGCAACAACTATCGAGTGGGGAAAGATCCACCACTGAAACAGCTGTTAACTGAGGAGCTTGAGAAAGCCACTAACAAATATGACGAAAGCAGAATTCCTGGCCACGGGGGATACGGTACAGTTTACAAAGGAGTTTTATCAAACGGGAAAATTGTGCAAAAAAAAATCTAAAGTGATCAAAGCCAGATTGAACAATTCATTAATGAAGTTGTCGTGCTTCCTCAAATCAACCTCAGGAATGTAGTGAAGGTTTTTAGGTTGTTGCTTGGAAACAGAAGTGCCATTACTGGCTTCTGAATTTGTCAACAATAGTACGCTTTTTGAGCACATTCAGAATGAAAGCAAAGCTGCTGCAATTTCGTGGGAAACCCGTCTCAGGATTGCTTCAGAAACTGGTGGAGTGTTGCCATGTTTGCATTCTTCAGCTTCCGTACCAATCATTCACAGAGATACCGATTGACAAATATTCTCTTAGACGATGGTTACCCCGCAAAATTATCTGATTTCAGTTCTTCCAGGCCGGTTCCAAGTGATCAAGAAGGATTATCTGTTGGTTTTGTTTAATATAAATTATACATGGAAGAAGACATGCATTGTGTGACTATATATATATAAATTAAAGTTTTGTATGGAAGATTACGTGCATTACATGTGTACAAAACATGCCAGAAGACATGGCGCAGCGGTCCCAGTAAGCCAAAATAGAAAACATGATGTCGCGGTCCCAGTAACTCAAGGCCGCAGCGCCCGAATGCATGAAAATAAGGAGCCAAGACAGAAGCCTTAGCGCCAGGCCGCGGCGTCCGACCCTTTGTTTTTGCTATTCGAAGGCCTATATATGCAGAGATATTATGACTCTTTAATATATTATTTCATATTTTAATTCAATTTACACTATTAATTATGTAATATTTATAAAAAGGAGACATGTGATGGCTTTCAAAAATACACATAATATTTTTTTTTCTTTCTTGCTCTTCAGAATTTTAAAAAAATTGTATTCTTATTTTTTTGCGAGTTCTTTAATACTGTTTGATACAAAATTTATCAAGGTTTATCCTATTCTAAAAGTGATTTGTTAGTAAAATTCTATAAAAATCTCAATTCAAAAGGGGCAAATATCAATTTAAGAAAAGTAAGTTGTATGTGTTTCAAGTCTCCATTTCATTGGTATTTCCAACATTATCTACAATAGGGAAAGGGACATTGAGATATTTGGACTTTGAATAATTGCACACAAGCCAATTAACTGAGAAAAGCAATGTTTATAGCTTCGGAGTTGTCCTAATTGAGCTACTCAGAAGCAACAATGCCCTTGTCTTTGACAGGACCGAGGAGGTAAGAAAACTGGCAGTGTATTTTGTTTTTACAATGAAGGAAGACCGGTTGGCAGAAATTAATGATGATTGCATGCTAAATGAGGCAAATCCTAAGCAACTTCGAGAAAGTGATAACGTTACAAGCGATGTGTGAGAGTAAAAGGGGAGAAAAGGCCAACGATGAAAGAAGTTGCGATGGAACTAGAGGGACTGAGAATACTGGCAAAGTATCCATATATTAGCGATGAATGGAATTTGAAAGCGACACAGTGTTTCTTGTTAAATCGTGTGACAGTTTTGGGTATGGTTTTATTTGTAGAACTATGAGTGCTGCACACCATAGCATGAGAAACCGTATAATCGTACCAGTACATGATGGCAGATGATAAAAAGACCATTATGTGACTCCGTGCTTATTATGAATATAGCCGCAACGATGTTCTTCATTTCTAGCTGTGAAGTTGTACTATTATCCTGAATATGAGAACTGAAATAATCTTCCATCATCAAACGCCACCACTACATGGTCTTTGATGCTACCATGCCCAGCAGTTGAATTGCTCAACATCAGTCGTCTCATAAAGCAAGTATTCTGTCTTTTCTGCCTTCAATTCAGGATTATCCCACGAATGTTTATGCATCATTCTGATCAATCCTTCTAATTCCATTGCTGCTTTCTTCATTGTTGGCCTTGTCTCTTACTAATCTATGTTATTTTTATATGATTTTATCATATTCTTATACTTGATATTTTGCTAATTTATTCTTTTATTTATTTATTTTGATATATTTTTATATATGAGAAAATAAATTCATAAAGTAAGATTTGGAGGGAAAAGTAAGTTTTGGGGCACATAGGAAGATGTCTAACAGAACCACCAACGCCACTACTCCGAGTTACTAACGTCGCAGCTCTGCTATAGTAATCATGCTACAGTTTTAGCGATATTAAAAACAGTAGCTTCAAGGCCGCAATGGTAGATCATAAATTTGTAAAACAAAAATTAAGGATAAACAGAAGTTTGCTTTTTAATGAAAAATATAAACAAATGCTTTTAGGTCCCAAAAAAAAGAGAAATTAAAAAAGCCACCAAAGGGAGAAGAAAAAGAAAAAGAACTAAGAGCTTCAAGGAAAGTAAAGAAATCTTATAATCTTGGCGTACAATTAAGATTTGATATCTTTCTTTCTTCAATTTTCTTTGTTAAAGATGGTCAATATAACAAATAGAATGTTATTTTTTTTATTATGAATTAAATTTATTTTCTAGAAATACGATATAATTAACTATTTGATGATATGGTTTTTATTATTTAAATAATTAAAATTTATTTTTGTTAGTTGAGTATTTTCACTATTTGTAATTTTTTTAGATAACTAATAATTATTTAGATAATTTAAAATTCATAATGAAATTTTAAAAAAAGAGATATAGGATTAATTCTTATGTTAAATGCTATAATGTCTATATATAATAGGATTACTCATATGTTTTATATAATTATTGCGTAGAATTATAATCTTTAATAGATTTTTGATTCTTCTAATTTATGTAGAAATATAGTGAATTGATACTCTGAAATAGTTTTGTTGTAACCTTTAAAAAAATTAATGAATAATTTTGATATTTTTGATAATCAACTATAAATTTAGATTTTGATTATTGAGAATAAATAGAATTTTAGTGAACTAGTTTCAATGAAATCAAATCTTTTAAAAATTTCTCTTTCAAAAAATTTTATATCTATATCTATATATATATTTGTTTTAATATAGTATTTAGTTAATTTTAACATAAATCATCTCATTATTTAAATGCACAATCTGATCTATTTTATAAAATTTTTTTCAGTCCTGGATTCCCATTCAGTTCTAGAATGAATGCATACTCAGTGTTACTTTCCTTATTAACAGGACACCTTCTCCTTTAATTCATCATAAAACAGCTTATGAGGCTCTATATGATTCATCCCAGATTATTCATCTTTACGGGAGTTAAGATATCTTGCATTTGCTTCCACTCTCCAGTCTTTTCGCACAAAGTTTTAGCCTACTTTGCATATGTTTGGGTTATCCTCCGAGCATGAAGGGGTACAAAATTTTGATGTTATTTTCAAACAAATATTTGTTTCTTGGGGTGTCATATTTCGTGAAGAAATCTTTCTTTATCATAACATTATTTCTTTGGATGAACTGCTGGATCCATTTCAGGATCTGGTTCTTCCTTTGTCCTTCCAAAATATATCTTCTTCAACTACATCAAGTCCTTCACCAATGGCAGATCAGTTTCTGGATGTTGTTTCCAATCTTATTAATTCATCAGATGATACTCTTAATCCTTTGTCTTCTCCAGTACCTAATAATCCTGATGTTTCTGATGCTATCATTGACATCAATGGTCCTCGAAGATATAGTCGATTGACTAGGCCTCCTTTATATCTCAGGGATTTTCATTTTCATCCCTTGTTTCATAAATCTCTACCATCATGCACCACTTCGTATCCTTTACAACAACATCTATCCTATGATTCTTTATCTTCTACCCAAAGCAATTTTGTTCTAAATGTATTTCTCATGATGAACCTCAGTATTATCGTCAGGCTGCCATGAATGACGAAATTGCTGCTATGGAGCAAAATAAAATTTGGTTTGTTGTTCCTTTGCTTCCAGGTAAACATTGCATTGGTTGTAAATGTGTGTATAAAGTGGAGTATAACTCTTAAGGGTACGGTTAAAAGACATAAAGCCCAGCTGGTTGTAAAAGGAGACACACAACAAGAAGGGCTCGATTTTATTGAAACTTTTTCTCTGGTGGCAAAGCTGATCACTGTTAAAGTTCTTCTTGCCCTTGCTGCTAGTCGAAAATGGAATTTGATTTAACTAGATGTGAACAACGCATTTTCCAATGGTGATCTTTTTGAGAAAGTTTTTTAAAGTTGCCTCTTGGGTATTTTAAATAGGGGGAGAACTCTCGTCAAGGACAAAAACTTGTATTCAAGCTTCATAAATCCATAGATGGTCTTAAGCAAGCTTCTCGGTAATGGTATTCAAAGTTCTCTCATGTCCTTCTGCAATTTACTTTTCAGCAATCCAAATCTGACTTCATTTACTAAAGGTCATGATTTGAATTTTGTTGCATTATTGATCTATGTTGATGATATTATCATCACAGGTGAAAATATTCAAGCTATTCATCTTCTCAAAATTTTCCTTGATTCTAAGTTCAAGTTAAAAGGACTTGAGCAGTTTGAAATATTTTTTGGGGCTTGAAATTGCACATTCCTCCAACGGCATCATTCTTTCTCAATGTCATTATACCTTTCAATTGCCGGAAGATGCCGAATATTTGGCAAGTAAATCTGCATCCGTTCCTATAGATCCCAAGCTGAAACTAGCTTCTGAAGGTGACATTCTTCCTGACGTCTCTTTTATCGTTGGCTTATTGGTAGACAATTGTATCTCACTCTTTCATGGCCTGATATCACTTTTGCGGTTCATAAACTAAGCCAGTTTTTAGCTCAACCTCGTTTGCCTCACTTGAAAGCTGCTCATCATCGTCTCCAATCTTGATCAAAGTTTATTCTTCACTTCAACTTCTAATCTCAAGCTTTAGGCTGTTTCTGATGCAAATTGGGGTGTCTATTTGGATTCCAGGAAATCAGTCATTGGTTTTGTGTTTTTCTCAGTGATTCTTTGGTGTCTTGGAAGGCAAAGAAACAATCCACCATCTCTCCTTCTGCAAAAACTGAGTATCGTGCCTTGGCTTCTATAGCTAGAAAAACCGTTTGGATCAGTCAATTACTTCTTGATTTTTAGATTAATATTTCTTTTCCAGCTTTTTTTTATTTTGTCATAACCAAACTGCTATTTGCATTGCTTCCAATCCCATTGTTCATGAACGGAGAAAACATATACAGATCGATTGCCATTTTATTCATAAAAGGGTCAATGATGGTTGGATCAAATTATTACCTATTCAGTCTCAACATCAGCTAGCAAATATGACCTCTTCCTTCTTCTGTCTTGGTTCCACTTGTTTCCAAGATGTTTGTGAAAGATATTCACAATGTATGTTGAAGGGAAGTACTGGAATAGTTAAGTTTGTTATAATTAACGATTACTTAGTTAGTAAGTATTAATACATTAGTTGTAAATTTTTCTACCTATACACTTGTATATATAGCTGTCTTTGTAACAATAAAACAGAGAGTACATTAGTTGTTATTTTTAAAATTTTTCTTTTTCAAGTTTTGTTTACAAGAAAATGGCAATATTGTTAATGGATTGATTAGCCATCATTTTCAAAATCAAACATCAAATGTAAGCATAATCTTACTGTGTTGTCATTGTAATTTCATTCCTATGTTGTCATTGTAATTTTTAAAAATCAAACTCCAGATATAAACATAATCTCACTAAAATTTTTTATTTGCTCCACTATTGACCCACTCTAACTCCTATTTTCTATTTTTATATTTAATTTTCATGCATTGTCCTTTTCATTTTCACATATGCAATTCATTATCTCAAAAATAATAACAACAACAGCAATCTATGCCAGCGAACATTGTTAACTAAACAATAAATCAAAGTAATTTATCATCATAAAAGTTATAAAATTTTATCATTGAGTTTGTTAAAAACAAACAATTTGAGATGATTAAATATAAAAAAAAAGTACTATTATTTTTTGTACTTATTTTTTTTATTCTTGCTCTTGTTTTATGCTTGTCAAAAAGAGAGCTTTCCCCTTTTAATATATGTTTAGGGTTTCTTTATGTATTGAATCAAGATTAATCATATGGACTTTTGAGTCCTAGTAATTTTTTTTCATCGATAATTTTCTGTATAAAAATTGTTCAAAGACAACTAATTCTGTACATTTAAAATTGAGGATGGCATTTTGGTTGCAAAGATTATTTCCTGAATTTTATAAAAATAATAGATGAAAGACATATTTCTATTATTTTTCATGAGACTTCTTGGAGTAATTTAGGAATGACAAACATTTCCATTGGGATGGATGCCGACCCATTTTTACTTGAGGTCTAGCAAGGGATAGGATAATCTTCACCCTTGCCCTTCCTTCTTTTTTATATAAAAATAATTAATTAAAAATTTATAATTCTCTCTCTATAAAAAATTATCAAAATAAAAAATAATAATAGTTTAATCGATATTAATTAAATGATCCATTCTAATGATAGAGCTAATTTTTTTAATATATTAACGTAAAATTAACAAAGAAAAAAGAGACTCCTAAGATTTTAGTTTCTCATTTACCAATTAAAACATTTTTCTACAACTATAAATTTTAAATATTTTTTTATTTTAATTTTCTTTAATTTTTATTTTTGTTAAAATTAGAGTATAATTTAATAGCATGTTAATTGATTAGTGTTTGTATATAAATAAAATAAAAATCTTTCCAAGTCATAACAAAGGAAAATCAAGAGGTAAAACTACATAGGGTTAGTTTCATTAGATAATTTCGTAGGGAAATTAAAATTAACAAGAGATGATTACATGAAGAATTTACTATAAATTCCACCGTTATTTCCTATACTTGTCCCGAAATTAACATATGTTTACAAGTTCATCACTGATTGGTAGATATGCAGCCTCCATTTTCTTCCAGCTCGAGATTGGCAAGCATACGAATATTTTTCAATTCTGCCCAAATCTTCTTTACAACTGTAGCCTCAGAGACCACCAAGCTGAACACAAACTACAAGTGATAGATAGACTTGACTAATTTACAAAACTCTGCAGGATTTTCCTTCCGCATATTGTCGCAGAAATCTGAAGATTACACATTGATCTACAGGTAGAGGAATAGAGATCCTGGAATCACAAACTAAACTTTTCCATCAGAAGTTTTGTCAGCCCGAATCGTCGCCCTTGACGACGAAGTGGATACTGCATTTGTGCCTTTTGAAGGAGCTGAAGAGGGAGTAGGGAACTTTTTCGGAAGCATTTGTACCCAGGAAGCTTTCGGAAACACTCTTGCCGCATCTGACGATGGAACGAAAATGAAACCAAGAAGAAGAAGAAGAAGAGTGGTAAAGCAAAAGCACTTGTGCCTCCAAGAAACTAACATTATGTTCAATTGATATCAGATGCTGCACATGAGAAGTCTCAGCGGATCTCGTTTAACTTTGAAAGATTATATTTTCAGAAGCAGCTTTTGAGGAGTTCTTTGCGGCAGACATGTTGAGTAATGCAAGGAAATTGCCAACTTCGTTTGTTTGAAGAAAGCTGTGTCAATGGCAGACAGAGGAGTATTTGATAATTCTAAAAACTTGTTGTGCAGCGCTTGCTGTTGCTTTCTTCCAATTAATTAGCAGAAATTCCTAGTGTGAGAAGGATTTGAGGGATTAATTAAAATATTCATATTTAATTGGACCACTCAATTATTTATTAATTAGCTAAATAATAATTATTTATTACTTCTTTTATATACACTTTTGGTAAGAAATCTTCAATGTCACACTTGTTCAATTGACATCATTAGTAATGCCACCTTGTCATGATACTTCTTCATATTTAAGAACACTTGTTTAAGTTTTTATAATTAATTTGATTTAATACAAATAAATGTTGGTAATTTATACATAAAATGTATTAAATATTTTAAAATTTGTGTTAATCGTTCTCACTACAAATTAATTTATTAAATAAATAATACAATAATATGTTGATAATCGTATTCTTTAATTTTAATGATCATAGACATGGATGCATAGTAAAGCACAAGAACTGAGCTTGTTAGCAGTAAATGAAGAGCATGTGTTACTAATAATAATAATAATAATAATATAATAATAATAATAATAATTATTATTATTATTATATTATTATTATAATTATAATTATTATTATTATCAAGTAAAGCTTGTTCTTTAATTAATTAATTATGTTGTTAACTAAAAGCCCCACCTAAACCCTAATAATGGGATCCCTTAACTTCAATCATGCCAACACGAGGAGAGTGGTGTTTTAAATCCATCGAGTTTGAGAAGGCAGACAAAAGACATTCTAAAAGAAGTGCAAAAGAAAGCATCTTTCACACGTTCTGTGTCCTCCTTTGCCAACAATTAAAATGCTTTTTTTACAATATTAATATTAATCAAAAAGATACCATTGACACCGTTTCAATATCTAAATTCAAAACAAAAGATCATATTTATTCGCTTTCAAAAAATTTTGTTCTTATATATATTTTCTCTGTGATTGAAACTCCTTCTTGTGAGATTGCTGGTAAGCAAATGTTAATTGAAACCAATAGGAAAATTCATGAGTTTATTGACTTGACTGACCTTTTGCATGCAGCAAGTGTTGTTTAAAGCACAAAAGTAAGGGACAACTTTCTGTTGCCAAAAAGCAATTTAAAGAAATGGTGGAAGTTGGAAGAATGTCGGGTGAAAGAGAATCCTCGAGCTAGCGAGGCAAAGCAAGCTTGGTTTATTGGAAACAAGAGGAGTTGGAAGAATGTGGACAAAGCGGCTCCTTCCTGCCCTTTAAGGTGGTGGGTCGGGGTCAGTTTTTGGTTTACTCATTGTGGTCTGTCTCTTATTCACAGTGTTTGCTTCCGTTAAACTTTTCTTTCATATAAAATTCATAAATCCCAACTGCAGCTGTAGGGCATGTAAATTGCATGGATAAGTGACATTTGAAAGAAAAAAAAATTGATATTTATAAACTCCGTTGGTTTAATTGTTCAATAACCTTCCTTACAAGCGACATCCATCAAAACTATTTCAAATATTTTATTTTTAAAATATGAAATCTTACAATATCCTTTTGATCAACAATGGTCCATTGCATTGCTGAAATATACCAAAATAAGATTGAACATATCTTCCTCGGATGTTCTGTCTGACAAATTCTGTCAACCTGCTTCCACATCATGATTAGGCAGGCACTGTTGTTTTCTATCAAATATTTGATGACCATGGGTTGCTAACCTGCTAGGGGTATAAATTATTACAGTTTCCAACATGTATACCTGAAAAAGTTTTTCTTTCCAGCATTACAAAAAGCTGAAACCCCACAAATGGAATTTGACTACGAACAATGTCCCAGAAGAAACCATCAGCTTTTGCAAAATTTGGAATGCATAAGGAGTTCTGGGGACGACATAGTTTATAAGAAGAATGAATACGAATATTCATTTGATAATTGTAGAAGGAAAAGTAAAAAAACCAATGCAATCAGAATCCCTACAATTTTATAAGGGTAAATATAATATGACAGAGAAACCCAACAAGTGTTAAATGAATCATCAACTGTATATAATATTACAATTTCTAGTGAAGACGCCACATCTATATTGCATATTAACGATACTAGGAGAAGAGTAATACCTAATAAGCAAAAATTTCAAGTTGTGTAGAGGGTGCAAGAGTCAAAAATTACTATCTCGAAGCTTTGTTCCTAAATAATGGCTGATAAAATTGTCTCTGTTTCCTTGGGACGCCAATAAGTCTTGTGAGCACAAAGCAGTCCTTGACCTTCTTTGGTAAAAATCATTCGGATTTCCCATTTTAGAGATTTAACCAAGTCCTCAATTTCACCAATGGTTTCGGCATTGTCCAGGACAATCAGGTTTCCTTCTGGCCTCAGTATCCTATCAACTTCTGCTATTAGTGCCTTTATGTTACACCTGTGGTCAGTGAACCTCATTGGGTTAGAGCAATCACTGGCTTACCATTATGGTTGAGAATCATAACTGTGAAAAATGCAATCTTTTTAAGATAAAAATAATAAAGGCTCGGACAAAAACCTTGTTTTGACAATAGAGAATAGATGATCAGCGTGAACAAGATCGTAAGATCTCGGGTATGTGTTGAAGGATTCACACCAATCATGATATAACCCAAACAAACCCCGTTCATAGATGATTGGAAGCGTGTCCAAAGAGTTAATTGGGACTACATTCATAACCCACAATTTCAAGTCTTTCAAAGCTGCAGCAAACCTAATATCACAAAAGCCAAAAAAAAACACCCTCAATCCATGTTCTTTATTAGTTTATATAAATAAATAAACTGTAAAAATTCTTACCCTCCATAGACAGCTCTCATGTCCATGACATTCCTCATGGAAGACCAGTTGATTCCCAATCCCTTTAAATATGTATTAGAGACCACATTTTTCCAGTGCTGGTAGTCTGCTGTGAAATCCTCCGGAGCAGCTTTTCTATAAACACCAATCTTAGAATGCAACCAATAAGGTGGTTTCTCAACCCTTAATGGCCACCGGACAGGCCAACGAGACCCACGCTCTGATGCATCTATTGGTACTTTGTGCATGCATGCCTGAAGTGGTACATTCCTGAAAAAATAGATCCACAGAAACAATTTATTGTAATCAGATCAATCACTTCCCAAACAAATTTGGAGGGATTTTCTTCCCAGATAAGCTGCTTGTACTCTTGAGGTCAAAACATTCAAGATTGAATGAATAGAAGCATGTGAAAATGCAATTGTCTTAAATGAATGTGTAACTTGCAAATAACTTAACATATACTAACATTGCTGAATGAACATATGGCATTTGAAATACAACCTTGAGTAAAATGCCTGAAAAACAAACTGTAGTAGTCAAATGCCTGAATGCCTACATAATGACATTGTATATTTAATTGAGACAAGGTTCTTATTTGCTGAAATCTTTTTATTATTAATTTTATTTTATTTTTTTTTGTTTTGAATAAGAAGCAGAAGAATAAATGTTTACCAATGTTTGAGCATCATTCTGCAGTGATCATGATTATTGTTTTAGATGTCTTCAAAATTTCATCACATATTCCAGTGATCAGATTCAAATTTTTTGCAAAGGGTGACTAGTACTGTGACAAAAACTAATATTTAGGGGGATAAGTACCAGGCAGCATTAGGGTCATCTGACTCCGCACAGAGAGGAGGCACATTTTGAGGTCTTTTATTGTAACACTCGTTAGAAGTTGGCTTTCGGAATATGGCTGCACCAATACCATTCAACTTGTCCTTCTTAATTGTCTTCAGATCCCAGCACATTGACTTTGTTAGTTCAAGCATTGCTGCCATCAATCATTATAAAGAAAATCAAAAGGATGTTAAAATCAACCTCCTCGTGTCTCTTGAGACAAAACCACACAACAATAGAATGTTTTGAATACCTTTCCAAATGCCAACATCTTCTGGGAGCTTTTGGTAAACTGGAGTTGCAGACCAGACAAAGTAACCACCAGGTCGCAGAACACGATTGAGCTCCAAGAGAAGCTTCCCACCTACAATGTGCATCAAACTCTATTATTAAATCAGGAAAGAACCCTCAATGGGACATATGTATGTATGTATGCATGTATAAACAAGAGAGAGAGAGAGAGAGAGAACCTTCAATATGCCAAGGAACCCTACAACGGGCACAGTGGACAACATCAAACACCAAACTAGGAAACGGAAGTCTCTTGGTGCCCATTACATTTAACATGGCAGGGATTCCCCGCTCAAGTGCAAATTGCACTTGAGCTTCATGCTCATCCTTGGGGGCAAATGACATTGCAATAGCATCTTTTTCAAAAAGATAACCTCCAAAGCTGGCCACGCCACAACCAACATCCAATACCACACGGCTTTTCTTCCCCCATGCAATATCAGGCTGAGACTGCATTATCATTACAGATATGCATATTAAGACATAGAAGTCAGAAAGAAATCAAATTACACCACAACATAATTCCTTTGCTTTGGTCAACCAACAGCAGCTATAAAAACTAAAACCACAATCTATTTATGTGTCCTCTTGAGAATTGGTGAATTAATGGGGTGGTGGGAGGAGATTAAAAAACAAAACAATAATAATAGCAAGCAGAAGATGGTTGAAAAATTTTCAAGATGGTGAAACCATGGAAATGTCCAAGTTATCAAATTGTGTATTGCAAGTGCTATGTCAATACATACTAGAATGGAAGAATGGAAAGAAAATTAGGCAGCCCATCAGATTGAATGCAGGAGAAACTTGATAAGGTGAAAAGGTAAGTATTATCCAATATCTAAATTGTGCTGGAGCGTCAAGCGAGAGCATACATGGATATTACAGCACTGGAGAAAAGGGAAAAAAACTAGCAGAACTGGAAAGTGGAAACGACTTTACTATAGTCCTTATCTCCTCCAGATGTGTGCATTTTGCTAAAATCTAGACTACCAATTCTTTGTATAAAGAGTTATAAAAGAAAAAAAATTGATTCAACACTTGAAGTAAAGAATTACACATTCAATGTAATTCTTTTTCTAACTTTTAACAATTCTTTATACAAAAAGTTTGTGGTTGATGGCCCATACTTTAAGACAATACAAACATCGACACCTAATGATTTCCACACACACATACACAATAAGTCTCAAGAAAGGACATCCTTACATTTATAAAATGCAAGTGGAAAAATAGGAGCTATCATTCTCCCATTCTTCATTTATTATAAAAAAAAAGAAGATTGCTTAAAACTTGCTGGCTTGCTACAGCGATGTCAACTTACAAAGAGCAATCTAAGGAAAAAGAAACAAGTGACTTTGTTTTCTTGTTAATATAACTAAATTCATTAAACATGTTTTTTTACGTAAAAACAATTATTTTACTCAGACAATAATTCTCTATTTGTGTGTGTGTGTCATCTAGATCTAGAAAAAATAAGTTTTGTGTTTTAAAGTGTGCATTTAATAAATAAACTTTTAAGATAATAAATAATCAACTAAGTCCTTTTTTTAAAATTAGCTTGCAGAGACATGCTCTCTATAAACCAACACTACTATACCCAAGGGAGCTTTATAAAAATCATATTCTTTTTATTATATTTTCTTTATTATAAATTAAGAATAGGAGAATCCAATGCGTCTCATTTCACCATCTGCATTTTACAAAAGTAAGGATGTCCTTACTAGAGATCGGTTGTGTAATATATCTATATGTATATATCAATTTTCTATTTCACTTTAGCCAATTTTCATGAATAAGAGTCCAGATATGTCAGATGTATTTGCTCAACCTACATTTTTTTGTAAAGACAAGAATTATGCAAAAGGAGCATGTCTGTTGTGTTAATTAAAAGAAAATATATAGCTTTGTGTATGCAAAAGAATGTCTCCTATGTTCTTTTTACAAACACCACAAGCATATTTTTACATAATGAAGCATCCAAAATAGTCAGAATCAGGTCAAGATGTGTTATGCACAGTATAAAGCTACGTTGCCTTAGTGTCTGATATGCACACACATACAAAGTCTATACAGACACGAAACATAAAAGTCGACATCTTGTTATTATAACTCAGTAAACACAGGAAATAGCTTATAAGATAAACTGGATTAGCAACCATTCAATAAAATAAGGAATAATCCAAATACCCACAGGAGCTGGTTGCAGACAAAATACAATAGAAATGTAAAGGGCTTACATTTTGAATGAAGTCAATGTAATGAAGAGCACCGTGCTTAAACTGAGTTCCGCCACCAGGAAAAGTAAGATATTCACCAGTAAATTTAACCCAATTCTGGTGCCCCTTAACCTCTGCAAGCTTTTTGTGTGGAACGTTATAGTACCAAATCTGCACCATACACCATAACACATTTAGGCCCAAAGTGAATGACAAGTATATTTTGTTATTCATAATATAATATTGTACCTTATCCCTGCTTTTGGGCCACTTAATTGAGCGCTTATATCCCTCTGGTAAAGGAACAATACAGGTGAGAGCTTGTTCAGGGCAATGCCTTTCTCGATGTTCATAATGCTTTGTACTTGTAAGCTTTCTGATAGCTTGCCAATTGTCAAGGCAAGGGATGTAATCTGGCCCAGCAGTGGCATTACAGAGTTTCCAGTGATGAAGTTGGTCTTCAGATATAGAAGATTGTTGTGATTTTTTCTCATTCTGTGACTCAATAGCTTGAGTTGGCCAAGCCCCATTTTGAGCATTAGTTTCATTCAAAATTTCTGACTGGTCACCAGCTGGGAAAATCTCAGTCGAAGCCTGATCCTTTTCATGACTTTCCATGTCATTATCACCAGTATTTTGGTCTGAATTCTTTTTCTGATATTGGGAATTCTCCTTTTCAGTCTCACTAGCCTCAGCTGACTCAGATTTATTTTCATTCGAGCTTTCCTCTGATTCAGTCTGCTCGCTTTTACTTGTCTCACCACCTTCAGCTTCTGTTTCCCCAGCTTCTGAATTTGAATCTCCACCTCCACTTTTTGATTCCCCATCTTCCCTTCTTCTGTCTTCATCATTTTCAGCCTCTGTCTTAGATTCCTCTTCAGACTCAGTCTTTTCATCAGAACTCTCCTTCAGTGAATTCTCATTGTTATTTTCATTAACTATATTGTTAGACTCAATTGTCTCATCAATACTTTCCGGCACACTCTTCTCTTCCTGATTATCTTCCACCCTGTTTTCAGACTGTCCTAAACGCACATCATTGCCGTCCCCTTTTGTGGCATCCTCTTCTAATTCACCCGAATCTTCTTCGAATATCTTAGAAACCTTCTCGGTTACTGTCTGTTTCATTTCATTCATAACCTCCTGAGATGCCAATTCTGAATTCCGAACAGGTACAACCGATGATGACATTAATGTCCAAACCCCAACCAAGCAAAAACCTAGAATCACAACTACAGTAACTGTCGAACAATAACCTGATGACTTCCTCCCATCAACTCGGGAATACTTCCCCACAGCCATGTTTCCTCACAGCCAACTAGATGCACCAGAGTAAAGAAGAACAGTCTATCACCCACTCATCAAGACAAACCTCCTGAAATCAAACAGAACTGAGCTTTTCAGCAACTTGTAAAAGTCTACAACCAGAAAATAATCAAAATTGGTGATGGGTGGTCGAGAGAATCTAAACTTACCAAAGATTTTCATTCTCTGACTGGCTATCAATGGTAACAAAATTTTATATTGCAACAGTCTGTCAAGCTAAATAAATCTACAATGGACATCTCTTTGGAAGAAGTCAAAAGAATACTTTAGAATTCACACTCGGTTTGTTTGATTTTGACATAAAACAAAGATGAGAACTTTTCTCGATATTTTGATGGTTGAATGGATTTCCACATAAACCCTTTTATCCGCTACAAGATTCCATTTTCACGCCAGCAATCATGACAATAATGATAATTATGATTTCCGTGAAATTTAAGTACATTCTTTCCCGTTCATGTTTGAATGCCCGCGCAAATGCAAACAACCAAAACAAACACCTACAATGATTACCTTTACAGATCTGAACAACCAAACTCACATTTCATGCAAAGCAGAAAAATCATAAATTGGGTTGGACTTTTGCGTTTCATGACTGGGTTAAACGAATCAGACAGAATAACCAAAGATAACCAGATCCATTGGCGCAACAATGCATTGTAACACAAGCGTTTGATGAATTCCTCAAAGAAAACAAAAACGCGTTCCCACAATTAAAATTGAAGAACAATAGCATAATTTCAAGATTACCTTCGTTAACTCTGCCTCGAATCTGACTGCGCCTAGCAAAGTAAACTGGTGGTGGGAATTTTTATATTAGAAAAAGAAAATATTGCGAATCGCAGTTTTGTAGTAGCATTTGACAGCTAAGGTTTACGAGTGCGAGAGAGTGTTCGACGAATTCACTCAGAGAGAAAAAGATTACCTACACTGACTTTTATTATTAGGAAAACGAATCGCAATGCCGTAATTTTCGGAGTATTAATAAATTAGCGGTGTTAGGGAGAACACAAATTGCGTGATTTGGTTACGCAGATGGACTGACTGAAATCAGCCAAACTTATAACATGAAACGGGAAACGCGGGGGAGGGCGATCACTCACAAACAATTCATCGATCAAGGCCCATCAAAGAGAACATGGACAGTGGGCCCACCTGACCCACAATCATTGTCGTATGATAGAGAGTTCACTGTCCCGCTGTGACTGCACCCGCACTGCTTAAAAAGCGAACAATCATTGACCGTCTAAAAGTCCGAGACGTCACACACACACCCCTTTACTACTAGTTGTTATATTTGATCTCCCGTACACACCTCCTCACATTATCCACAAGTTATCCAAGAACAAGTAGTGATGACGTGTCACAGTTTACAACTCAACAGCCAATGAGAAACTCACCAATCTAACTATGAAAAATGAAATAGAAAATTTCAATGACTAATGGAGAGAAAAGCTTGAAAAAGATTTTGTACGTGTGGGGACTGTAAAAGTGAATATCCGAGTCCACAGAAAATTCAACAACGAGCCCCAATTCTCCACATATTCATCTATTTCTCTCTCCAAAATTGAAACTCAAACAGAAAGAAGAAGAAAAACAATGGTGGGTTGTGAAAAATGAAGAAGAACAGAAAGACTGAAGGTAATTGAAATTTTGACTAGATTAGTGATTTATGAACCTACTTGGTACAACGACAATGGTACTTTGAAAGAAATTTAAGTAGAGCCTTATTGGTGGTACGACAAAATCTTTATGACAATGTCATGATTTGGGCAGTAATAGATGTAATGGGTGATAGGACACATGGTTAAATTGAGATGTAGACGTGAAGAATTCATTTGATGAATTTTAGGAATGACTGGGTTAAGAGTATGTCTCTCTATAGCTTCAAACCGTTTACTACACAAGTATCTCTTAGAGCTGCTTTTGATTCTCTTCTAGCCCTCTAATGCTAAGGAATGATTCAACAACTAGATTTTTGAGTTTTCAATCACTGAAAACTTTAAAATAAACATAATTTCATTAAGTCAGTAGGGAAGAGTATTGTTGAATCTTATCTTTTGTACACAACAAGACATAAGATTGCAAATTTTCATCGTTCCTCCTTGCTTTCCTAAGGCAACTTATGAGAGCAAGCAATATTTCTCAGCCCATGTATTATCTAATATTTTAGTCCAAACAAATACTTAGCAAATTGCAATAATCTACTCTAATGTATAGGCTTGCAAGGCTTTTGGGTCCTCCAGCAAGTTTCAAAGCATCAAAGCTTAAAGTTGTTTTTGTGGGAGAGGGGATGAATGATTATTCCAGAATTCTCCCTTGAACGTACATCCTATCCCATTGCGACTTCACCGCTAACTTAACCTTGACTTATCTCTAATGTCATCAACCTTGAGAAGGTATGGCTATTTCAACTTTCTATTCTATGTCCGAACTGCACACATAGTCAGGTATACTTATGATTAGCATGAAAGTTTGTTAAATTTCCAAATTGGTAAGAAGAAGTTAGGACTAAGAATTGGTTTATGTAGAGATTACCCTATAAAAATATCCAAATCTTTGTTTGATTTGTGTATTTTGCATGGGTCCTTAACGGTTAAGAGGGGGGTACCTCAAGGATGACTCGGTAGCCAAGTGGAAGAAAGTGAGATGATATGTGTCTGCATGTCCATTGCCATGTGAGCGGTCCCAACCTCTTGAGAGACCTTGCTGCTGAGTTTAGATACCACATATTTGCCAAGGAAATGCCTTTGGTAAGTTTTTCCTTCAATAATGACCCATAAATTGCATTCAAAATGGCATTTTGAACTATGGTAAAATTTAAAAAAAAAGTATTGATCTTGTGTGCCACTAAATATTTATCATCTTATTTTATGTTGCAATTCTTCATGATGTTCTCCATGAGGACTATGACAGCAATACCTGTTTCCTACGGCAAGAATCATTCACATGTCTTCACACCCTGCTCCCATCACTTGGGAAGAATCTCCTTTCAATTAACATTTTAATTTGCTAGTCATGATTGTAATTGCTTAACGTATACTACATGACTGGATTTTCTGTTTGAATGCAAACCAGGTTCTTAAAGCTGTGCTACATGCAGATTCAATGCTTTTCAGAGAACATCCTGAGCCGACGGATGCTGTAGTCCGGGTTTATTGATCTACATTGTTTGCAACTGAGATCATTTGTTCATTTTTCTATCAACGGCTCATGTACCTTCATTGCTTTGTAAATCACTTGTCAAGCTGAAGTCTTATTTCAAACCTGGAAAAAATTAATCTGGTCTTCTTCATAACTGTTGTATTACTACTCAACCTAAAAGCTTAAAATTCTAAGGTAAGGACCTGAACAATAATACTTTTAGTTGTTTAACCAAAACGCATTGTGTATGGCACAAATCCCTTGGATATTAAACACCAATTGTGGTTCCCCGCGATGCTTTCTGCATACAGCATTTTTAGCAGCAGCATGCAACAATTCCGAGGAAACTTCCTGTTCCAGGTTGTTGTTTCCCAGGAAATTTGACTGAAGAAACCAGGGTCATCAGGCACTTTCTTCATGTTGTTCATGACATGGAAGCTTATAAGCTGTGTGTAGAAGCCATGTCAGCCATCCGAAAAAGGCGAAAACATCCTGTTAACAAACGAAACGCGTGGGACACATTAACTTGCCATTAGCATTGGGAACGCGTAAACTCTCAAGAGACAAAATACATCATTTTCCTTGACCAAAGACTTGATCATAAAATTTTCTTTCCCTTTTCCTCTTCCACAAGATACAATACATCACCATACGTGTATCTGTAAGGAACTGTCTACTTGAACCTTCGCTGTCTGGTGCATGCATCTTATATTTTCACTCTGCCGGCCTGAGTATTAAAAGAAAGTTTAATATGTGTAATGGGTTTATTAGATCATCTTATTACATCCATCCTACTTAAATTTTTTTTTCACTTCATGCTAATTCTCGTAGTTCAAATCCTCTCATTAATGAGAGTAAAAACTGCTTCACTAAATTTTTGGACCTTATTGTATCAGTATTGATATAAACTCCGTAACACTTAGAAAAGCAATACCTAAAATACGCAATCGACTACATTAAAGGGTATGTATGAGGGTGGAATCTTGGCCAACTCCAAGAATTTTCCGTTTAGGGTTTGTATTTCTCTAATTAATTTTTTCATTTCATTCCATTTCTGCTGATTGCTTTGATTCTGAAATATGGAATCTATCAACGCGGGACAAGAGAAATGCAATATTGGTAGGTAAGCAGATGGTCATTTTCATTCAAGAACATGGAAAATTGCGGAACTGAAATCTTGCCGCCGGCTGAAAACAGTTTTATATTTCACAAGCTAAAGCGAAAGCCAGACATTGCACAATAAATTAATCTGCAAAAACGTGTACAGCTGTTTGAAGATTGTTGCCAAGATTACTCAAATTCCACGTAAAAGCCAGTTGACTGCTCTATTAAATCACCTGAAATTTTATATATATATATTATATATATATATATAAAATTCCATTATACTTAGCACTGGGAAAATTGATTTCCGTAATTGCAATGTTTGACAGATTAAGGAATCAAATATATGTTTTCTTTCAAAATCAACTATTGATTTAGAGTCATTGATAGGGACTTTTGTTTTGATAAATAACAACAACTATACATCTTCTTCCTATTTATTCAATGTGATTGACAACTTCCCAGCAGAAATCGATTTGAGTGGACAGAAAAAGAGTGGAGAAGTGCTGTAGGATTGAGTATTCACAGTCGTGTGAAGTAAAGCTGAAAGGACTGACAAGAACTACTGCATGGCTGCACCTAGCAGAGGAAGCATCAAGCGTCAGATCTTCAACAATTTGACGGAAAGTCTTAAATCCATAGCTCGGAAGATAAGTCAGCTTATTTGCAAATGAGAAAAGCCCTAATCTTAAATTTTGTCAAGGCTGTATATCACAGAAAATTAAAAAAAAATACGTACCACATGAATGTATAACAAGCTACAATGTGTAGAATTATGCATGGGATAAAGTTTTTGTCTGCTTTAATTTAGTATATGAATGTATAATAAGTGAAAAAGCAAGGATTTATTTGCAAATTTAATTTTCTGTTCGTGATTAACAATTAATCCTCTGATAACCGGAATTAATAACTGCCTAAGTACAATATTTGATCTCATGTCATTTGCATAGCATGCATGATTAATTCCTTCAGTGATTATGCTGTTTGCTCTTTTCTTCCCCCCTTATTCTTGTTGATTGGTCAATTGGGTGGTGGATGAAACTGAAACATTCAATTTCACTTCGCAAAACAGATATTGAATTGCATTTCCAAGGAAAAAAATTGCGGCTGGTCGAAATTAAAGAATGAGGCGGTGAAATTGAAGTGGGCTGCAACAGGTTGAAAATGCGGCAACTCCTCTTATAAATACGTCGGTTTCTCCACTTTTATCGTTCATTAATGGATAGGATGATTGAAAAGATTAAGATGATAGAATCTGAAATAGTTCAGACGAGAAATGAATGTTACTGCAGACATGAGATCAAACAAGAGATGTTTTATTTTTGTTCCTCCTGTTAGAGGAGGAATTAAACTCAGGAGGGATTTTTGCTCTATTTTATGCAGAATTGAATCCAGCTGCTCAACATTATCTTCTTACAGATTTGTATATATGCATAAATATATCCTCTTCTAATTTGCTTTCAATTCAATGATCTCTTCTTTACAAAATTAAGATGCATGAAAGAGGGCAAAGGAAGAAGACACACAATAAGTTCATGTTTAATCAGGACAAGCTACTGTACTTGGCGATTTTTCTTTGAATTTCATCCATATATCCCTCTCAAAATGTTACATATAAGTAAGTATTTGCTAGTATAATTGGTGCAAATATACAATTTCAGTTGCCAAATAGAATACTAATTATGACATGGGTGTTCATGGTAACTTGATATTTGTAAATTCAAATATTATTTGTTGGCATGGATCTAGCACCTAAAGTTTTATCATAATATTTCTATAATTTAATTATGAATTAATTGATTGTTGTCAAAAATAACAAGAATAGATTCATCGTTTAATTAAAAAAAAATCAATTTCAATCTAAAATCTCGTATAATATCATTTTAATTAATATTTTAACATAATTAAAATATAATCTTGAACGGGAGTGTACAAATTTAAACCGTTCAAATTTAATAAATATTAAAAATAAAATAAATTTTTATATTCGATAATCTTTTTATTAATTATTTTATATCGTAAAAAATATATATATAATTTTACATTTAGTAATTTAATAAATAATTTTTTAATTAAATTTATTTTTTAAATTTAAAAACAAGAATTAAAGTAGCATATTTTAAGAAAAAAATTAAAAATAAAAAACTATAAATCATTACGATACAAGTATAATTAACTATTAACTCGTGACATATGCTAAAATAACCTACAACCTTTTAAAATTTAGACAAGATTCAACAATAGAACATCACTAAACTTAAATTCACATTGCATACCTCTACAAAAGATTTAAGGATTACAATATTAAATTTAAAAATTATAGATACAACTAGCTAGCTATACCATAACCCGATCCCTTTACTTCAAACCCATATATATAGAAACTGTTATAGAAAAAGACCAACAAAAGAATTTCTCCAGCACAGAAACTACTAAAGAAACAAATAGAATCGTATTGTACACCAATGGCATATACCGAGACCCTAAGTTCATTTTAAAGATTTTAGCTGGCTAAGAGTAGCCAACCCAGAATCCGAATTCCAAAACCATGTTATTTATAATACGCGAAACCTCATGATCTGATGCAAAACCTTTACTATCAATACACAGAAGCTGTACCCACAACAAACGCATCTACTCACTCATTCAGTCAAAATGACCTATTGGGTTTGGACGGTGATGATGAAGTCGATGTCTTGGCCCTTGCAAAGTCAACTAGATCCTTGAATAGAGCATCTTCAGGCTTTTCTTCTTTCTTAGGGGTAGTCGAATTCAGAGAGAGATTCTGAGTCTGTCCTGCCAAACTGTCGTAAGCTCTGCTTGAAGTGTCACCTGGAGAACCGTGATTTTGGTTGAAGAATTGCTGACGCTGATTGTACCTGGAAGGAGGAGGGGGAAGGTTTCCAGCAGGCTGAGCATCCCAAGGAGCAGACGGTAGCTGATCCATAGACTTGCTCAAGGGAGTCGGCTCATCGTATACAGGCCGTGAAGTGAACGAAGGTGATGAGGTAGAGTTACCCGCAGGGTATGAGGAAGTTCTTGTTGGGGTGGTCAATGGCGGGGAAGAATTTGTATAAGATTTAGTTGGGGCAGCAAAAGGAGCAGAAGCAGCTTGATTTGTTTCATGATATGCTTCAGATTCATAAGCATCGCCGCTTAGATAATCAATTGAGCCAGAACCTGTAATAACTGGCTTTTTGGAAGAGGGAGGGGCAGGAATAGGCGGGCTGACTTGTGTCTGTTCAGTCCTAGCACTAGCAGGTTTCCTGGCCAGCCCTTGAGAATTCTCTCTTGATGATCTTCAGTAATATAAATACACAAATTTGTCATAATGAAAGTGAAAAAGGAAAGAAAAATTACATAAAACAAAACCTAAAACAGTAAACGTCATTTGGAAAGTAACCTGTGGGCCAACTGGGTGAAATCATCTTCCGAGTCATCATCATGGCTAACATTAACAAGAGGCACAACAGGAGTCTCTGTTGATACTGCAGTCAGCATTCCTTTAGCAATGTCATCATGCCGACAAAGCACACGCTGCAAGTTATCATTCAATACCAATCCCTGACATAAAAGTTCCTCATCTCTGGAGAAGCAATTGCTAGTGTCAGCACTGTAGATGTTAAATGAGTGTAATAATTTAAAAGACAATAAAAAAAGAGAGGATGTGGAACAAACTCTTACGCAGAATTATTTACAAGAAGCATGACACGTTTTTGGTAGGAACGGCACTGATCAACAAGATCAACAATTATTTCTTGCTTCACACCCTGCCAAAATAACCCAGAATTATCAGAATCCCAGGACAGTTTATCAATTGACATGCATTTTTTTCCTTCTAGCCATGAGAATGAACCAAGAAGCTCAGGTTACAGAGAAGTACCTCAACAGCAACTAAAAACTCAACCTCTCTCACTCTCACCACACACCAAAAAAAGAAAAAAAATGTACTTCAAACAAAATTCAAAACGGGCAAAAATTTAAAGAACTGGGAACATGACTGACGCCATTCCCCAGTTAGGCACAGCTGAAACAAGCTTATTACCATATAACACATCTCCATGTGAACAAATTTCTTCTCATATGACAATTCCTCAGCCATTATTTTGCCAAGGAAAACTTTAGAGTTCTTAAATTATAATAAGAACAAAAACACACTGTATTCTTTACCTCAAAACAATTTGTTTAACTTACTTCATACCCCACCGCATTCCTCCCCAAGCACAAACATAAATTACAAATAACCCCCCTTAGAGGTTGGTGTGTTGAGGATACGATCTCCAAGCCTTTTAATCCATTGTAAAAGATCTAACCAAATTTGGTTTTTTTTTCTAACTTACTTCATACCCCACCTCATTCCTCCCCAAGCACAAACATAAATTACAAATAATCCCCATTAGAGGTTGGTGTGTTGTAGAAACGATCTCCGAACCTCTTACTCCATTGCAAAAGATCTAACCAACTAGCCCCTTATAGGCCTATAAAAAAAAAGCCAGAAAGAAAATTATACCTCAGGACTCCTGGGATCCAAGGCACCTAACATTTCCATTACCACATCAGCTAGCCTCTTAGCACTTTGAATCTCCGCCAAACTGAAAACAACAAATTTATACTGTAAGAAAACTGGCACGGATTCATTCTTGTACAGCAGACTAACATATGGGAATGCTAGTGTGTGCATGCGAAGGTGCTAACAAAATGGAAGGACCGGAAGCTGCAATACAGAGGACACCAAGGTATATGTGCAAGATCTATAGAGTGGTGGTACAATAAATTTTATCAGCTCTTCCTAAATCCTTGAGAAAATTATGCTATGGATTTTTAGCAACACTTCCTGTCATTGGAGTGGACATACTTAATGGTTAGTTTTTCATGGGGTAAAAGTGTCCAACACATCCAAATAACAGATGTGAAAATGGAAAGCAAAATGTCACACCACACACACACACACATGCAAACCTTTAAAACAGCTTTGAAACAAGTCAGATAACAAATGAATAAGTACAAATATTTTAAACGATACCTAAGGCCAGAAGCATCCAACTGCAGAGAGGCCTGAATAGCAGCATCATCGTATGCAGAAATAGGGTCAACTATTGGCTGGGTTTGGGGTGGTGTAAAGAATGGCACACTATTCTCTACCCGGGGTGGGAATTCAACTCCAGCAGCCTGTCAGTTGTCAAATAGATTTAATTTAACAAAATGGATGTCCAAAGGATCCTTACAGTACCAGAACAGCAAGTCACGTTCAGAGAGAAACAATAGCATCAAGCCGGAAAGGAATAAAAGAAATTTCGTGTGACAGAAGGCACGTATCATGTGGGTAACTGCTGATCTATATTCCCAAGAAAGAACTGGCCAGTTAACATTCAGGGTTCTTGGGGGATAATTTTGCACAGTGGAGATTCTCCATTTTAGAGTTTGTATTTTGTTTATAGCTCTTTGAGACTTCTTGTCCTAGTTTTGCTGAACCTTTAGTCACCTCACTTGCACATTCCTATTAATTTGCTTAAAAAAGAATAGAACTAGCCAATTATCAACTAGACCAATAGGGCCCTTTACAGACAGCTTCTCTGTAAGTATTAATTTTCACAAGATAATTTGTTCTGAGCAGAAAAGCAAACACAAGATGTTACAATTTGGATGTCAAACATGTACATCCACAAATTAATGGCATACAAATTCAGATACAGTAGGCTCCAACTATCAATGTACAAACACTGAGCCGTTACAGCTCCACTTCTGAGGCTTAGAGAAGTTTTCAAGACACTAACTATGACAAACATACTAAGATTTAATCACCAGTATATAGTTCACTTAACTGGGGATATAAATACAACAATTTTAATCATAAATCAGCAATGCAACAGTCACAATGAATCTGAAACAAACATACTTCCATTGTAAATTCTAATCAGTATACAAGCTTTCAAAGAAACTGATGCTGTAAAGCATGGATAGTCATCAACAGCGACAAACAAAATACAACATTTACCCTTAGTTCATTATATGCAGCATAGTATTGGGGATACCTTCCCCCAGGTCCCCCAAAAGCTTCTTGCCATGTATCTATTAAAATAAGTATCCTTTCCCTCACATTCAAGTCTGGCTGCACAATTCAATCAGAAAGATACAGTACAGAACAAGTTAGTAACAGAATGTAACAAAAGAAGAAAAGTCCAACAGAGAAGGTGAGAAATTAAGCACCTTCTTCTTTACTATTTTAACCATTTCACGTAAGACATCACGCTCCACAATATGCTGAAATACGCTGTCACCACAATTTTTGCTGAGAGTCTCCAATGCCTAGTTGAAAAAATTCCAGTACAAAACATTACATAAATCAGATAGTTGCTTCTATCACTTGTGCGCATGGCAAGACAACAATTATATCATTGTATTGACATGACAAGCAATAAACATTTTTGAACATCAATATTTCTTGCAGTAGAGTAAAGTTCATGTTAACAGGGATTTAAAAGTATGTATTTCCTAATTGTACAATATGAAAACAACTAGGTCTTAAAATTTTTAAATTTGCATAACTTGTAAGTTTATATTAAACAAACATACAAGTCATGTATAGCAAAATTTCAATTGTAAAAAAGTTACTTACAAATAGAGACAGAAGTTGCACTTTAGGATTTTTACTGCCCAGGCGCTTCTTCAGTACCTTCAATGCATCTTTGGCTTGCCTGCAAAACCGTCCCAGGACAACAGTGAACACAAGGAAAAAATTTATGCAATTAAACTTTGCGAATTTCTCAATCCATCTTGCATCAAAGCAAACAACTAATGTCTTACATTATCAAATGGCCAGAATGCAATCATAACTAGAGCGGCAATCAAAAACCCTGGCTAACAGAACAATGGATATTTAACCATGCAATTACAGTTAGAACTTGCTAGGAAACCGTACTATTAACAATAAACTTATGACCTCTAGTGTTCCTGAGAAACATAAACAAAACCAGACACCAACCCTTCTAACATGCATAAGAGCTCTTCTTTAACAACCAAGCGCAGTTTTTATTGACAGCTCAACCATCCATGTCTAACAGAATAGCAAAAATAACCAAACGGGATGACCTCAACCAGGCTGAACTATTAGAAACCACAGTATGAAAAATAATATTCTTTCCCAACCATGGCCTGCAGAAGCTTCATTTGAGAGATATACACCATGTAAACCATAAATAAGAGCTGCTCTTCAACAACCAAGGTCAGCATTTCATAGACAGCTCTACCAGCTATATCTGACAGAATAGCAAGGAATGATAAGATAGGACGATCTCAACTAACTTGTCAATATTAGTAGATGTTCAATAAAACATCACATTTCTCAACTGACGGTAGCCTAGAGCTGGCTTTATTTGAGATGATTACACTATAAGTACCATATAGGGGAATGTTCTAAAGCCAATAAATCCTGTAACCTGAAACCCACTCTAGGACAAGGCAACTAATCCCTCCTAACTTACATAAGCTTCCATTAGACTTAACAGCAGAAACTGATGCAGTGCATCTCAACTGAGTTTGCCATCCCTAGCGCATAATATAGGGACCAAATGAACAAACAAAAAGATTAAATCAAAGGACTACAAATCTATCTATGCATCCAAATATACACAATTGTAGATATTAAATTCAAGCTTCCAGTAAATCCAAGTCAATAAGTCCTCAAATTACAGAATCAAAGTTACCAGCAAGCAACATAAATAAGCATGTAACAGTTAGTAAAAATGATTCTCCCAACGAGAAAAAAGAAATGGCAAAGCAAAAGATTGATACCCAGGATTCACGTTAATAAGATCGCATAACTCTAAGTTTATAGCCCAGTCTGGACAATTCAGCATGTCATTGGTAGCCCTCTCAGCACACGTCGCCGCACTATTAGCCATAATTTTCTGTCCCTTGCTCTTAAATCCTAATCACTTGTATCCTGAGAACAAAATCCACGCACAAAACATTATCAATCCTAAATTTCAATCCATGACAAGAGAACGAAGTAAAAGAATGAACACTTTCTATCATACAAACAAAAAATCAGATCAAATTAGAAAGCAAACTGTCAGCAATCTAGCAAACCACACATGAATTTGAACAATAAAATCAACTCCACAAATTATTACCAAAAAGAAAACCCAACAAATGAAAACATTAACAATCATAAAAAGAAAGTAAAATTACAAACTTGCAATGAAAAAAAGCAGCTTCGTATTGATCACATATGGGACAAAACTTACAACCCCAATTGAATAAATGAGTCAGGACCTTCAAAGAAACATACATACCAGTGAAAAGCACAGAAGAAGGAGAAGAGAATGAGAATCAAAACAGATAGAATCAAGAAATGTGTATATGCAAAATGAGGGTTAGACTAAGAGGAGAGAGAATTTAGGGGTTATGAAGAGAGGTTGTGTTCTTTGTTTGGTAGGTGGTATTTTTTTGCCTTCTGCGTCGTCGGCCTTTACTTTGTTTAAGAATCAGAGTCGTCGTTACAAGACAAAAAGAAAATTGTTAATTAATTATTTTATTAATCGCGGATTGGTTGCAATAATGTTAAAAGTAACAGCCTGTGATGCTTCCTTTTATCACACACGAAACGATAATAATTTAATTTTGACTTTTCTCGATGAACACAGGGAAATTGATCTCAGCCGTAGAGACCTTCTTTTAGTGCCCGACCGGGCCCACAGAAGGCTGTGTGAACGGGTGGAAACTGGGCTTCTAAAATCAGCTCTTCTGATTATAGATTTAAAAAAACAAAAAGTCAATGAGATTAAAGTGGGACCCGCGAATTCCCCTAAGGTTGACCGGGTCCGAGCCGGAAAAATAATCCACCCGCGAGTCATGGTCCAAGTAGCCGGTTTGGTCAGCATCATTGTCTTGGAAAATTTTGCTGAGTTGACCCCATTTGTCAAAGAACCTTCTCGGCTTCTAGGTACCCAAGTGACAAGAAGGTCCTTGTACACACTGTTTACGATAAACGGAGCAGTGTATTTTCTGTATGTAAATATAATTATATATTTATTTAAAATTATAATATTTTTACTGTAATTTAAAAAATGACGAATAATACAATAATTTAGAATATATATATATATATAATATATATTAAATAGCAATAAGCCGATTCCAAAAGCCTGTTGGATTTGGTCTCTATTCTTTTTCTTAATACCATGACATCTAGGCCCATGGGCCCATATTCTGAGGAAGTATGCCATTCTTTACATGGATCAGGATGTTAAAATTAAAAAAATAAATTAATTAAATACTATACTAAATCATTTATTTGATGATAAAATATAATTATATAATTAATAAAATAAAAAATTTATTAATTAATTAATTAAAAATGAATATTATAATTTTTTATTATATTAATTAAAAATATAATTTATTTTTATTTTTTTTATTTATTATTAATAACTAAATTATTCTCGCTCTATTAACTAGATAATTTTACATCCTCTCACCCCATGCTTTCTCTAAAATTTATGTCTCCACTTCATTGTTTGGAAGAATTTCCCTTGGACAATATGAAAGTAAAATATCAAATTGCAATTGAAAGTTTTTAATATTATTATTCAATCAAATTAACTTTAATACCATATCAAATTTTAAATTTAAATTAATATATTTTGATAATTTAAAAATTTTATTAATATAATAACAATCGTATTATTATATTTGCGAGTTTCGCAATTTGATAAACTCGCTCAATTTATTTTATTTTAGAATGGAATAAAATATCTAAAATTTAAACTCTATTCATGTCTATTAATTGAAACTATTCAATAAGTTCCATTGCTTCAATTTCACCACAATAGTATCTTCATCGTCCAAGGCTTGGAAGGATTCATAAAATCAAAAGCAAAAACAGAATAATATACATATTCTGAAATCATTATTGTAACATAAAAAGATTGATTTACAATACCATTGATGCCGAGCTTGTATTAAGCTTTATGATGCTCTCATTTACTCGACCCATCTTTCCTTTTCGGAGATCGGAGGAAATACCAGCAACCACCTCTCTCGTTGCTGCATTAAATGAATTCACATGTTACTTTACGTTCACACCCAACAAAGTTTGGAAAACAGAAAAAAGCAAGTTGATGCGGTAGTTTTAATGCAAAAAAGTCTTTAATACCCAGATGAAAAATTGTTACCAAATCCTGTAAAAATTGTCAGATGAAAAAAACACCTTTTATGTTTAGTAGTTTTAATGCAACATCTAGATACCCAGATGAAAAATGTTGCCAAATTCTGTAAAATACCTGCTACTGTTCCTGCTGATAGTGCTGCTGCTAACACTGCTTTTGACACTTCCGTTGTTGCTACTGGATCCAGAGCTTTCAGTTTCAGTACTCTGTATAGAATATTTATTCTTCCACCATTCTTTATCAACAGCTTTCTCAGATTCCTCCAGCGTTGGAGATTTCGGAGAAATTTTACTGGAAAAATTACCATTCGGTAACGATTCACTCTTCTTTATCTTTGTCCTCGTTCCAAACCCAATCGGAAACACCATTTTCAGCAGAAACCCTTCATTATTTAGACTCATACTTCCTTTTCTGTTACTGATTTGCATCATTTTCTCGTTCCTTTTCATTACCTTCTCTCTTCTATGCATATCTTCATTTCTTACCTCCTTCTCTTCCCTGAAACTCTCCTGATTCGCTTCCATCATCGGCTGCTGCTCGACGAGATCTTTCAGAGAAAGTTCATAGCACGATTCCGGCATTCTATTCACCATTTCCATGAGTTCCCGTTGTCCTCTATCAATCGCTTGAGCTTTCGACGCCGGCGACATACTTCTGTAATGATTCTTCCGGTGCGTTGGACTTGCAGTCGGGCTAGTCCGCCACAACGGCGGAGAACAAAACCCAGAATCATCTCTTTCCTCCGTCATCCTTCTCTGTGCCAAAAGCGGACCGCTCCAAGTTCTGAAATTGGAATAATTTTGAGCTGTTCTTCTCGCCCTGGTACCATAACTGTCACTCACGCGGCCTGAAGAATGATCTGACAGACTAACCTGGTAGTTCCCGTCTAATGATGTATTTCCAAGATCAAGCATGATCCCTTCTTTTTTGTTATTTTTTTTCTGGGAAAATCGTAAAATTTTTCAGGAAAGAGATTAGAAAAGAGGAAAATGGATAGCTTCGAATGCAATGCCGCGGCAGAAGTGGGTGGAGGAGAAGTATCGACACCAACCCTTTGTCATTTTGTAATTTTACATAAGTAATTTAACTAATCAATTTTTAATCTTTAAATCAACATTTCTTGGGGCTGAGGTGGCGGGGATGCTGTGCCGCTCAAGTCAAGGTGACCACGTAATGGAAATCTAAATGATAAAATAACATCTAGGTCCCCTAATTTTTACATTCTTATCAACTGAGACTCTAATTTCAATATAAAGATTTTCTCTTAATAAAAAGGAGAAACTGTCCAATCCAAGCATAAATTTTTTCCAAAAATTATAACAGTAACTAACTATACAAATTACCAATACAACTTTGAAAACAAAACAAATCTATCTGATAAATTATAAAAAATTTAAGGACCGGGATGTTATTATACTGAACATGAAAATATACTTTGGGCCCATCTCTTTCACAATTTTCTTATTTTGGCATTGGCTTTTTTAACTTTTACCTTTTTGGTTTTTTTAATTTGTCAGTTTGTGTGGAAGTAAAAGACTACCCTCTCTCATACGTGTCCCTTGACTTGAATTTTTTTGTTCATTTTCTAATATATAATTAATTAATTAATTTAGCCACCCAAACCATTTGCAATGACAATGATATTGTCTGCATAAACCGACCGTTTGCAGCTTTCCTGGGCTTGATATACTTTTTTTCTCCACTTTGCATATTTTATTGTAATTATAGGCTTTTTGGGGATTTGTTAAAGTTCAAATTTTACATTCTTCTACAAAACAAATACTTTTTTATATAATTTTATGCTTCATTCTAATTTTTTGTTATAATATTCGATTTTTTAATTTACAAAATATAATAAAAAAATTAAAATTTAATATTATATTGAAAAGAATGGGAATTTTTTTATTTATAATTTAATTATTAAATACTTAAATTTTCGTAAAGAGTAACAAACACGGCTGGGAAACATTGATTAGACTAGACTTTGTTGCATTACCAATAAGTTCTGCTGCCGTAGGGTCACCACAGGTTACACGTGCACTCCACTGCCTTCTTCAACACGTAACTCCGTTGCTGAAATACGACGCCGGATTACGACATTTAATATAAGATAATAAATGCGAGACCTTGCCTGTTACCACATACGAGTTTTAAAGAGTTGCTGTTAATTAAGATTAAAAGATTAAAGATTTAAATATTATTTTAAATTAATTTTAATATTTTATGTAATTTATAGACTAATTTAAAAAAACACACACGACGCGCACACAATTCTCTCTAACAAAGACTTTTGCTTGCGTGCATCATGAAATCGACAACTTGTATCACGGCACAAGAAGCTGAGGTAATCTTGGGAATTAAGAGAAGATAACTCTTGTACTTGGTGTTCACAGCCATGCCCATCGCATTCATATGCAACCGGCTTCATAAATTTTACTTAAAATATTGGAAAATAGTAATGTCAAAATTATTTTTTTTTAAATAAAAAAAAATCACTTTCTAGAAGGTTTGTTAACAATTAATGATTTGATAAGAATAATTGTATATTGATTTCGTCTTTAATGTAATTTTTTTTATTTTTATCTTTATTCAATATTGTTCGATCGAAATTAGAAATGACAGTGTATTGAATTTGAGACAAAGATCTCTAAATTAATATTTTTATTTGTTACAAAAAATCGATGCTAATTCTATAACTAATTTTACATGTCATTATCAAATCCGCTTAAAAAAATAATTAACATTTATTTAATTTATATGGATATTCGAATTTTAGAGAATATTTTTTGTCTTTTCAACTATAATTGTATTTTTTATAAAATATTAAATTTAAACTTATAATTATCTAATTAAATCAATAAACTTTTAACATTAATATAAAATAAAATATATCACGTATATTAAAATATCAAGTCCGTCAATATAAAATATAATTAATCAAAATAATTTTATAAAAAAATAAATATCATAAATTTAAAATAAAACTAAAATTCACCAGTAATAATTAAACGATAAATTGATAACAAATTTTTATATTTGCAATAATACACATCAAGTTTATATATTTTAAAATTAATTATTTAGAAGTACCTATGTACCGATAAAAAACCCGTTATGATTTTTTTTCTTAAATAAGTATATGTAAAAGAAATTGTCGGCTCTAACTATGTCAAGTATGAATTTATAAATATAAATAATATTATAAATATAATTTTTATCACTTGTATTTTCTTAAAGATAAAGTTATTTAAATATATTTATAATATATTTAAATAAAAACACAATCAATAAAGATTTGAAATATTTCAAAATGGCCACACTTGTACATTGTTCATTGAAATGATCAATTTTATTTATTTTTTACAAAATTGTTTTAAAAAAATTATATTTAGACAAATATACCCTCCACTCCAAATAATTAAACAAACTTAACCTTTTTCATGCCCAAATAATTATCTCTCATAATTTTGTCTTATTTCGGTAAATTTTCAACAATTTTGGACTTCGATGAATGTGTTGGATTTCTTGTTCGAGATATTTTGTGGTTGATTTTGGCCACAAAATGAGTGGCTGAAAACTTGAGATCGGGGTGGTTGATTTGGCTATGAAATCAACGGTTATTTTGGAATCCACGTATGTATGCTGGAAACCCAACTTTTAAAAAAATACTTTTAAAAGTAAGCAATAATGACAAAATAATTCAATATTTTGCATATTGATACCTGCAGGTTGGGTTGAAGTTGAAGCATAATTTGCTAGAGGATCAAATTGTAATATTTTAAAAGGTGTCTTAGAGGGATATAAAGGAAAAACTGTGAATGGACCCCTCAAACATTTGAAAGTATTGAATAATGGCAATACATTGCCAAATCTTGCATATTGGTAATTTAAAAAAGGACACGGACGTCCGGCAAAATGATGCAATGTTTTCTTCTTCTCCACTATTAATTCACAAAGTGGGGAATTCCTGTAAATAGCAAATACAATTTTACAGCATGAAGATCATACGTAAACTCAACCAAGGTATTGAAATTGAAATTTGCATGTGTTTGCATGGCTGGGAAGAATAATGCAGCAGCCTCTGTACTGAAAACCCTTCTGAACACATCGTCAACTCCGCAATCCGCCGCCAGCAAAACCCCAACAAAGAATATCTTAACCCACCTCAAGGCAAACCGTCTCCAGAAAGCAGTTGCCGTTCTCTTTGCTTCCCCAGAACCCGTTGCTTATTCGCTGTATGCCCATCTTTTTCAGCTTTGTTCTTCGAGTCATGCCATTGTTGAAGCTCGAAAAGTTGAATCCCACTTGGTTTCGTTCTCGCCCACGCCGCCGATTTTCCTTTTGAATCGGGCAATTGAGTGTTATGGCAAGTGCGGGAATTTAAATGACGCGAGAGAGTTGTTTGACGAAATGCCTGAAAGAGATGGCGGGTCGTGGAATGCGATGCTTAGTGCGTATACGCAAAATGGGTTTGCGGGGAAGGCAGTAGAATTGTTTTTGGATATGAATAATGCGGGGGTTTTGGGGAATGAGATTACGTTTGCTAGTGTGTTGGGGTCGTGTGGTGGAGAATTGGAGCTCGGTCTTTTGAGGGAAATTCATGGATTGATTGTGAAACGAGGGTTTTGTGGGAATGTGATTTTGGAGAGCTCGCTTGTTTATGTTTATGGGAAGTGCATGGTTATGTGTGATGCGAGGCGAATGTTTGATGAGATTGAAAATAAGAATGCTGTTTCTTGGAATGTGATTGTGAGAAGATATATTGAGGCAGGGAATGAAAAAGAGGCTTTGGTCATGTTTTCTAAGATGTTGAGGGAAGATATTAGTCCGTTGGATTTTACTCTTGCTAATGCTCTTCTTGCTTGTTCGGTTTCATCTTCTCTAAACGAGGGAATGCAGATTCATGGAATCGTTATTAAGATTGATTTTGAAGGGAATGAGGTGGTTTTGGGGTCCCTCATTGATATGTATGCTAAATGTGGAGAAGTAGAGGATGCTCATAGGATTTTTAACCTACCCCGGTGTGAGGGATATGATATCTTGGACTTCCATTGTGTCAGGATATGCAAACAGTGGGAGAATTGATGAGGCAAGAGAGCTCTTCAATCGGATGCCTGAACGGAATGTGATATCTTGGAATGCGATGTTGACTGGGTATACTCATTCCCTTAAGTGGGAAGAAGCTTTGAATTTTGTGTATCTGATGCAAACAAAAGCTAAAGACATTGACCTTGTTACTCTCAGGTTGCTTCTAAAGGTTTCTGTTGGTCTTTCAGATGTTGAAATGGGTAAACAGGTTCATGGGTTTATCTATCGACATGGTTATTCAACCAATGTGTTTGTCAGCAATGCTTTGCTTGACATGTACTGGAAATGTGGTAAATTGAGAAGTGCTAGAGTTTGGTTTGACCAAATGAGTCAATGGCGGGACAGGGTTTCTTGGAATGCTATGTTGACTAGCTATGCTCGTTGTGGTCAGAGTAAACAAGCTATGACAATTTTCTCAGAAATGCAATGGGAGATGACACCCTGTAAATTTACATTTGGAACCCTTTTGGCAGCATGTGCAAACATTTTTGCACTTAAGCAAGGCAAACAAATTCACTGTTTCATGATTAGAAATGGTTATGAGATAGATATCGTAGTCAGAGGTGCTTTGGTGGATATGTACACTAAATGCCTTTGTCTTGATTATGCAATACGGGTTTTCAGGGAGTCATCTTCACTGGATGTTATTCTTTGCAACTCTATTATTTTTGGGTGTTGTCACAATGGAAGAGGCAGAGAAGCACTCTGAACTCATTCAGTTTGATGAGGAAGGAAGGAATTAAGCCAGACCATATTACCTTTCAAGGAATTTTGCTTGCTTGTATATGTGAAGGTCATGTTAAGTTGGCTTTGCAGTATTTTGATTCAATGAACAAAGAATATTGTATCACACCTCGGTTGGAGCACTATGAATGCATGATCAAGCTCTACTGTCAGTATAGATGCGAGGAGGAGCTCAAGAATTTTGTAAAGAGGATTCCCTTCAATCCCACTTTTTCAATGTTGATAAATAAGCTACTGAACATAGGGGACAAAATTTCAAAATTTGCAGAACACAGGACATAGTAAGCTTACCTTGTGTAGAGGGATTTGCCCCAGATGTGCCACCACCGTATTTAATTTATGTCCATATGTTGTAGTTATATTGTGTTAGATAATATCCCAATACCCATGAAAAGTCGCTATCTTACCTCTAGCTGAACAAACATAACAATAAACTCACACAGTCATCTGAGCTCCTGTCATATAATGCAAAGTTTTGTTTTGACAGTAGATGGTGGATGTCCGAACATTTTGAACAATGGATGTATGCTATTTGAACATTTACAAATTTTAAAATTGAGAAAAAAGATGAATTCGTTAAGTTGTTTTTATTATTATAGTATTCTTTTTCATTAAGTTTTATTTATATGAATTTATTTTTACAGAATATCTATTATGTTTAACTTCAAATTTGGTGGCAAATCTACAAATTTGAGAATGCCATTGTTGCTAGTGCTCTCTTGTTGACGTATTTTATGCCAAGTGTGGAAAGCCAAACGATGCTTGCCAATTGTTTAGCGAGCTCAAAGTCTATGATCCAATTAGCTAAATACCTTGATCACTGAATACTCCAACTGTGTAAGAATTGAACATGGGAAACAGGTTTTTAACACCGTGCCAAATAAGAGCTTGAAATCGTGGAATTCAATGATTGCGTGCCTCAGCCAAATGGTTGTCTGATTGAAGCATTAGATCTTTTCTGCAAGATGAATAAGCTGACTTGAGAATGGAAGAGTTCATCCTGGCCACTGTGATCAGTCCATGTGCTAGTATTTCTTAACTTACCCTGGTGAACAGGTTCATGCAAGAGTTACCGTCATTGTTGATTTTTACTGCAAGTGTGGCTTTGTTGAAAATGGACGAAAATTATTTGATGCGACTATGAAATATGACCAAATCTCTTGGAATGGGAACGCAGGTACGAGACCCACAAATATTACTTATAAAGCTGTTTTGGCCGCCTGTGATCAATGTGGACTATTATCATATTGATACGGAGATTGAGCACTATTCTTGCACGGCTGATCTTTTTGCCCGGGCTGGACATGCTGAAGAAGCAGTCAATCTAATAGAACATACCCCTTATGAGGCACATGCAAGCGTGTGGTCATCTATCTTGAAGGGGTTATGTGGCTTATTGAGATAAGAATTTGGGGAAGAAGGTAGCGGAGAGGATGACTGAGCTCGATCCTGAGAACCCTGGTGCTTACATGCGGCTATCAAGCATATTTGCCGCCTCTGGGGACTCGGAAAAGTCATCTTCAGTTAGAAAGATAAACAAGTGAAAGGCAAAAATTTCAAATTTAAAATGTCTTAAAATATGTAATCACATGCTAAAAATGTCTCTAAACCCCTAATTACTAATATTTTATGAACAGTAAATTCACTAAAATTTCGTTAATATGATTTTTTAAATAATCAACAACAACGTTAAAGGCGCCGACATAAAATCACTACGAAACTGCTACAAAGAGAATGCACTCGCCGAAGTGAAGCAAGAACAAAGAAGAAGCTGAACCGGCGGCCAAAAACCTTGTTACGAAACATGGTATAACTTATTGATGCGAGTTCAATGTTTTACAGTGGCACTACATTTTTATGTCCTCGTATCTGAAGAAAGTTCCTGTTAACAAAGCCTCACTGTTCTATTACTCTCAATTGATTGACCAATGTTCGTCCGTAAAATCCTTTGATTTCAGCCAAAACCATCCATGCCCACTTGATAAAACTCGGGTTTAATGCCCACACCTATCTGGGTAATCGTGTCTTGACTTGTACTCTAGTTTGGCTCTGCTGCAAGATGATGTTTTGAAAGTATTGTGAACGAAATTCCTCATAAGAACTTGTATATCGTGGAATATTTGCTTGAAGGGGATGCTCAAGTTTAAAAACCTCGACAGTGCACGCAAGTTGTTTGATGTCATGCCTGAAAGGGATGTCGTCGGTTGGAATTCGATGATTTCGGGGTATGTTTCATGTGGGTATTCTGATTATGGTTTGGAGATGTTTTCTAAAATGCAAGTTGCGGGTGTTAGGCCGAGTGGGTTCACTTTTTCGATTTTGTTATCGTCTGTGTCTAGTGCTTCTCATGGTAAGGAAATACATGGTAGCATGATTCGAAGTGGTGTGAATTTATCAAATGTGGTGCTTGGGAATTCCTTAGTTGACATCTATGGGAAGCTTGGTGTGCTTGACTATGCTTTTGGTGTGTTTTTGACCATGGAGGAGTTGGATATTATCTCTTGGAATTCATTAATTTCAGGGTGTTTTAATTCGGGCTATAGAGAAATTGCATTGGATCAGTTTTGTTTGATGAGGAGCTCAGGTTATTCACCTGATGAGTTCACAATTTCTATTATTATAACTGCCTGTTGTAAATTGCGACATTTGGACAAGGGTAAGCAAATTTTAGCTCTCTGTGTCAAAGTGGGATTTCTTTCTAATTCCATTGTTTCGAGTGCCACTATTGACCTATTTTCCAAATGCAACAGATTGGAGGATTCAGTTCGACTATTTGAAGCACTAGATCAATGGGATTCTGCTATTATCAATGTCATGATTTCAAGCTATGGAATGTATGGTTTCGGAGAGGATGCTCTACAACTGTTTCTGATTACCTTGAGGGAGGGTTTCAGGCCTACCGAATTCACACTAAGCAGCGTTCTAAGCTCTATTCCCATTCTTCAAGTGGAGCACGGGAGTCAAGTCCATTCCTTGGCAATCAAATCTGGTTTGGAATCCGATGAAATTGTTGCCAGCTCACTCATTGAAATGTATGCTAAAATTGGGTCAATTGATTCTGCCTTGGAAATATTTGTTAACTTGGATACGAGAGATTTAATATCATGGAACACCATGTTGATGGGCCTGTCTCGCAATGGTAGAGTATCTAAGACACTGGACATGTTTGAGGAACTACTCAAGGAAGGTCCATCTCCTGATCGAATAACACTAGCTGCTGTTTTAATGGCTTGCAACTATGGCAGTTTTATTGATGAAGGATTGATCATATTTTCTTCAATGAAAGAGGTTTATGGAGTTATGCCTGGTGACGAGCATTACACTTGCATTATTGATTTGTTGTGTCGAGGTGGTAAACTTGAAGAAGCAATAGATATTACAAGGACGATGGCATACGAACCAAATTCTTCAATCTGGGAATCAATACTAAGTTCTTGTGCAATTTACGGAGAGCTGAAGTTAACTGAGTATGTAGCAGAGAGGATGATGGAGTTGTCCATCAGCCTCTAACTTTCTCTAACAACAACCTATCGTGTCGCACTAAGCTAGGTCTTAGCTGAGGATCAACACATCTGGTTACCACTAAGCATATTGTGCTGGCTTGTAAGCTAGATCTTCTATCCTTATCTTAATTTCTTCTCTATGGCTTACGGTTGGCACAATTAGAGGCGCATTGGCTGCTGATCCGGTTGCCCAGGTTTGCGCAGGCACAAACTTGCAGATAACTGCTACCAACAACATTATATCAATAGCATGGGTGACAGTCATTATACACTCCTGTCTGCAGTGCAACGTGGATGTTAGACATGGGCGCTTGCACACTCAAAACAATCCCTCTACCTGTCAGTGCCTGAAGTCTGTGTTCCTTGACATGGGCAAATCGATCTAGTGCTTGTGAAGTCTAAACCTTAAGCTTAGCGTCATGCAACGCGGACATACCATCTGCTACATTCATAGAGTTATGTCTCCATGTGCCATTCAAGACACATTCCCCACTCTCCTGTCCTCAACAATACGCTTCATGTCATGTGCCTGCCAATGGGTGGTCGGTCCTTCTTCTGTGGCGGTTGATTTTCGCAGCAGCATCATGGTTAGTGGATACCAGAAGTTAGATACCATTGCGTGGTGCTGTACTGGCATGCCAGCGGTAGCACATGCTTGTCTCGTGGCAGGTACGACCCAGGACACATCATCTGCCCTCGTGGCCTTTGTTGTGCCTTTACTAGAGGTGTTTTTGTCCTGCTTCTTTGCTGCTTTTGGGGCGCCCATTTTGCTGTGGCCATTATGTGTGTGCTCACAACTCCCTTTAGCCACCTCCTAAGCGTTCCAAGGAGTGCCTCAACCAAACACTAACGACAGCCGCATTCCTGGCGGGAGCAGCAGCTCGGGAGCACCACACACTCTACGCTCCATGCCTTGCTTGGATTTTTCTGTTTCGGTTACCACCAACAAACATTGTATTCCGTTAAACATGTCAGGATGAACGCAAACCATTTTCTGCTATGCATCCGCATGAGCGAATCCTATCTGGTCGCAGCGATCCCCTTGGAATTTTGTTCGAGTCGCTACGTACTTAGGTCGTTGGGCACTGCAATGCCGCAACCAGCACTGTCCGTTCTTGCAGATAGCATGCGCTCATGTGTGACAATGTTTTCAATCACTACTCAGAATTTTCGTTACCACGTCTTTAACTGCGCCCTGCAACCTGAAGCATTCAGGCCACCGGCGTAGAGCGGAGTGACACGGGACACTGTGTCTCAGGCGCGTCCTGGGAATTTTTTGCAGTCAAGTGCTCTTGGCGCACAGCCAAATGCAGAACTTGTCCTGATATGAGCACATTGCACAGTGACCAAGTGAATGTCTCCATATGTGTCCCTCTATGGCGAGTTTTGTCGCAGCGAACACTGTCAAAGCATTTGACTCGCACGCACTTTGCCGCGTGCGATAGGTCGGCACACCGGGGGATTGACTTTTCGGTTGCTGCCTAGGAAGTGTCCAGCCTCCTGTCGACACATCCCCACACATGGAAGGGTTTGGTTCATTGAGCGATTGGGCAGGTACAGCGCCGCACAGTGAGCCGACAGCAATACTGCTCGCGCCACGTGCAGTGGCGGTGGGATCTCAGTGAGTTGTACGATCTGGTGGAATTGCTATTCTTCTTACATCCGACTTGTCTCGAACACGCCCAATGCCATTCAGGACATTTCCGCACATGGTATGCGTTCCGGTATTGCTAGCAACCAACCAGAACATTCTGATTGAGGTGTCAAGCATGGGGCTTTTTTCGGACACATTCAACATGGTGCGGGATAGGCCTCCCAGAATTTCTGAGTAGCGAATGGGCCACAGCACGATCAACGACAGCCCCAGCCCACGTTGGATGTTCCGGGTCAGCGATTCCAAAATTTCTTCCTGTCGCAGACGTCCTGCACAGTGTTGGAGAGCCTCCTGTGCTTAGAGCTATCCTTTACGGGGGATGTTTCCGAGTTTGCTCCCAGAAGTTCCTTGCACTTCGCGGCACAGGGCGCCAATACTGCCTTAGATGCCTGTGCGCGCTACAGGGCCTGCAATGTTCTGGTCCTTCCTCCCGAAGTTCATACTACCCGCACACCTTGTCAACTATGTTATGGCCCCCTCCCCCCCTGCCCTGTCTTCCGACGCTGAGGGCGCATGCCCAGCGGCCGTCTTTCTGCTGACGCATGAACGTATCGTTCGGCACGCAGACTCACACTTCATACGATAGCACAGCTTCCTCGGAGCCGCCTGAAGCCAAAGACCAAGTGCCTCCGTCTCGGCTTGGCTGCTCAGACTGCTGCATCAGCCTATGTTCTGCGTGCAGCTTGCTGCGTGGATGATACTCTTCGGCGGGAGCGACTAAAACAGCCCGTGGGCAACGGCAGTGTTGTGACAGCACATGTCGGGGGTCAAGTCTCGCCACTTGCTATGCAAGTGCTCATCCTGCAATCCATGGAGCAACGACGCCGCCAACACGCCACGTATGTTCGCCCCCTCTCTCCACGCCTTAGTGCCCGGGGCAGTATTCACGCTTGCGGGTTGCAATCCCGTGGAAGTTTGTCAACAGAGCGATTGACATAGTATACGTTGGAGGCGAGCCGCGAATTGCCAGTTCGTGTCTCGCTGCCGTTGGGAATTTCCAGCATGCTGAGGCCTCCCCAGGAGATGTTCGTTTCCTGCATTACTGCGCCAAGCACCGGTGCCTAGGGTGGCCCGGGATGTTCCAGGTGCTCCAGGAAGTTTGAGGTCGCTCTAGGAGGCCGCGCACTGACCAACACACCAAAGCCTCTGCCGATTCCGCAGCTGAAGGTAGCATGGGCGACCTCTTCTGTTCCCATGAAGTTGAAGCTGGACCCGGTCACGACATGCCATCCCCGAACTATGCATGGCCTGCAGGCACTGTGGCGCCTCGGACGTCGACGTGTTGTGTGCGTCATGTGCTTCACTAGCCCAATAATTCTGCCCGTGCACACTTAACAAACACAAACACCTCTTTCCCCGCACCCAGTGGGGATGTTGGGTCGCTCGTCGGGGATGGTCGTCGCGTGCACGTAGAGTGCACCCATGCACTTGAAAGCTCTGCTGTGCCCACGGGGATGTGCTGCGCCACTGGCACGAGATTCATCTGTGAACTGCCGAGCGCACCTGACACAGCTCAAAGAAAAGAAATAAAAGAAAAAAAACAAATAGTGCCTGATGATGTTTCCAGTCCACGTTTTGCAGTTTCTAACCTTTTTCCCCGTGTGTCACTTATTCCCACACATGCCACTGACTGCACGGTTCTGCAAGGCTTATTGGGGCGTTCCAATCAACTCCTACGATGCACAGTCATTATGTCAGACTCGCGTACTCTGTCAGAGAGTGCACCTGACACCTCTAGCATGCCAGCCACATCCGAGATTTCGTGTATGTACGTTCAGCATCTTGAGAGCTCATAACTCCGTGCACGGAGTCGCCCATCAGCACTAATCATATCATAGGGCACATCATAGGCATTGCCCGAAGCCGTCTCGATCAGCGTCCTGGTCCGGTTATAGGCGCAGTGTCTCTCTGGTTGACATCCTGAGTACGAGTGTTGAGCCACGAATCGCGTCTCCACACAGGCTGCGTGCGGCAAGGCCTCATACACCAAACCATTCCTGCAGTGCCCGTCCATGACGCTGGGGGAACTATTCTCTAGGTATGGGCGTCTCGAGACAGCACAATTCACCTCATACCGCCCACTGTGCAGAAACTAATTGAGGCATTGCTGGTTGCGCATGTTTCCGTCTTCCAGCCTCCTGACAGGTAGATGTGTCCGCGTTGATGATCCCCAGAAGTTTCATCCAGCACATGTAACTGTCCAACCTGCCCGAAAGCCTCTACTGAGTAGGGGCCGCCGTAGGGCAATGTTCCGGTCGCATCAAAGCTAATATCCCACACCTGGCCCAATGTGCCGAAATGGCCACTGACTTCGGCTGCCTTGTGGGTGCTTGGCACTGGTGCGGAGACCACGTCCACCGGGGAAGGTTCTTGTTATGGCGTCCCGAAAATATTTATCCCACGGCTGTGTCTGCCAAATGGTGACTAGTGCCGTCTGGCCATGTGCCACCGCTGGGGATGGTTCCATCCACTCCCTGGAAAGTGTTTCGTCCTGTGACATTATGTTGGATCCTTGCGCCAAACGTGCTCAGGGCTTCTCGGCAATCACGAGGCTGGTTTTCCAGTTCCAACTCCCCAAAAGTTCGTCCCCGATGCCTTTCCTCCAATCCGCCACATAAAAAAGCCTCTGCCATGCCATACTAAACTAGAATTCCTACTTTAACTAAAGTCCTTCTATCCTTATCTTATCTTTCTCTCCTACAGCTGCTGACTTTCTTCTTTGTCATTTCCTTCTTGATTAGACTTCTGCTGTGGTGTCCTTCCTCTCCAAGACTTCTCTTTGTCGTGGTCTCCTTGCTGAAGTAAACCTTTCAAGACATCCTGCTGCTGCTGAGTTTCTTTCAACTTTCACTCAGTCCTTCCCTACTACTCGGATTGCCTTCTCATGCATGTGGCGGTCCTTGCCGGAT
>BNST01000111.1:0-57912 GCA_019650275.1 Xylocarpus granatum | reverse complement strand
TTTTCATAGTAAAAATTTAAAAATACCGCTTGATTTTTCCGGGGCCCCACTTTGGGTCCCACTTGTTTTGGTTAAGCTCTGGCGTCCAAGGGGGGGGGACATGAAAAGGTGAATCCTTTCAACTCTTGGTTTGGTAGCTCTTGGAGGGGTTCAAGGAAGTAGGATGTTCGATCCTCCACTAAACTAGCTTTTTCGTGGGACTTTTATCAGATTTTGAAAACCAATAGGGGGCAGCCCAATGGGTGGTTGGGGGGGACAAAGGAACACTTGGGCAAAGGTCTGAATGGGACCACTTCCCCCATTTTCAGTTCATGGAGGCCTCCTTGCCCAGCGGTTCGTACACAGTTTTGAAAAGATTTTTTGTGGAAGTGCGTTGATTAAATAGTAAAGGTCGTTCCCCCCCTTGGCGGGGGGGGACATCTCCGGGGGACGCATCCCCATTTTTGCCTTCCGCCTGCCTTGTGCAAACAATCAAAACGTTCTTCCTCACTGTTATTTCACGGCCAAGGGCGCTGGATAATGGGTTAGACAGGACCACTACTCGGCCCCAAAGCCAATTTTTTGTTCAAAGTCCCAGCAGGTGTTCACGGGCATTTACTAGTTTCAACTATTTGAGATTGCTCACAACAAAAATAAAGCCCGCCTTCTTCTCCCCTCTCTAAATTTGGGGCTCCCCCCCAACTGTACAGACACAGAATTTCTAGGGTCCCAAGACGTTCTTTCGTATATTGATAAATTCCCCACCAGTACTATTGACAAATCTCAGGGGCAGGGGATACCAAAAAATGGGCTTCAAAGAAGGGAAATTTGGGGTTTTAGTTATTTTTTGTTGTTCTAGGGTTTTCCTAAATCAATGGGTTAGGCGGCTGCTCCTTGTTGGATAATGAAAAAGATTTATGGAGAAAGGGGCTTTACAAGCCCCCAATGCCCCCCACCCTGTTCACACTCGCTTGGTGAATGGAATTTTCCCACCATTATTCACGTCTTTTCTTGGCTGGGGCTTCCCTCAACTTATCCTAATGGGTTTTTCCGAGGCCTTCTTTGCAATTGGACAGTTTGAATTTTTTAACAAGGAGTTCCCCGATCACATGAAAAGTATTGCTAATTCTCTTATCTTTGGCGCCCTTTGGTTTGTTACTTGCCAGTTATTTTAAGTAGGTCCTTAATGATCGCCAATTATATTTACCAATGGTGGGGACAACACAAAGAAAAACGGCTCGGCCCCACACCCCCCGGTACTGGGTTAAGCTAAATGATCTTAATGCTGGGAAGATTAGGGGGATTATTTTCTTTTTTACTTTTACGGTCCTTTGGTCAGGGGGGATGGGGGGGTTTTGTTGCTTAACTTCTTTCTATTTTCATTCTTTTTACTGTTGCCCCAGCGCATTTTATCGTTTTTTTTTACCAGGGGGCCTAAAGCCATTAATAGGACCCCTGGGGAAAAAAAAAATCCTGTCATTGGGACCTAGAGCAATTTTCTGGGTCCCAAATAATTAAACGGAAACATGAAAGAGAATCACGAAAAGAGGGATTCAATATTCATAGAAAAAAAAAGCGTAAAAAGGGCCCCCCGGAGGACAGTGCTTTTGTATTTATTATTTTTTTTTTTTTTTTTTTTTTTTTATTACTATTTTTTCCACCTTTTTTTTTTTTTTTCTAATCTATCGGTATTGAAACAAAAATAAGGAGCTAAAGATCTGTTTTTATTCCCCCCATGTTTCCTTAAAAAGAAAATATTTTTAAACCGGATGGTTTTGGCCTTGTCAGAAAAAATTAATTTACCTCCGTCCTTTACCAGGCACACATTTGGCCATCTGCTTGCCCTCTATTTCAACAAAGTTTAAACTGAATTATTTATAATATTGGGAAAAAACAGGGGTCTACAATGGACAGAAGTTTTCCCGATTGTTTGGGGGAAAACCGGGCCCAGACTTTATCTGGATCTGCCCACATGAAATTAACCACAAAAAAGCTTTGGAAACCATTTCCAATATTTCAATTTAATAAATTACAATGTATTAGTGGTGGGCAACTTATTTTCTTTGTTGGTGGTGAAAGAGCAAACCGGGACTTGGTCACTTTGATGGGACTTTGTTTTTGGGCGGCATTCTTCCCCTTTGTATGGGCTTGCGGCAGGCCAAATCGTCCCGTGATTTTCACAAAAAAAATCGGTTATTGAAATACCATGCCAAGTTCTTTTTGGGAGGGTCTGGTTTCCTTTTGGGCCACTGGCCTGCAAAAATGGAATCCAAATAAACTTTGGTGGTGTTGAGTTGTCCTTTATCCTAACTTTTCTTTCTTTTCCAACCAAACATCCTCTTTCGAATGTGATTCTAAAGAATTTAAAGTCACTTTTCATTAGGAAAGGGGGGTGGTGGGGACTCAAGAATCCTCATGTTGGGGAACCTGCCGGGTTTTTCCCAAAATTTAAAAAAAAAGAAAGTTGACCCCCGAAAGGCAGTTTGGCAGTAAAATAGATAATAATAAACACTCCCCCCCCCCCCCCCATAAAAACGCATTTTTCAATTGGCGCCCTTTGTCACTGTTCAACATAAAAAACACCATCCCATCCAACATTCCATTTAGTGCGCTTGGAAGGTAAAATTGAACTTTTTTAAACAATCAGGGGATAAAACAAAAAAGAACGGAAAATCTGAGGGGAACAAGTAAAAAAAACCAGGGGTTGTTCATTATTCATTTGCCAGAAATCAATTTATATTTAGCAAAGCCACAAAATGTGTACCCCCCCCACTTCCGATTAAAGCCAACGGGGCTTACATGTCGAACCCCAGGGTGGAGAAGAGACACTTGGAATATATTTCCAAGAATCAAATGGGGGTTTAAAGGATAAAGAACCAATTTTATTTACAAAGAATAAATAAATTGTTTACTTCTCCAAAAAAATTTTGCATATTAAAGTCTTGGGCGGGAAACAAAATTTGGACTTAAATTCAATTAGTTCGGGAATGCAATATATGCACATCTTAATCAGTAGTTCCTTTGCAGATACATTCAAAATGCAGAATGATAACAATATCTCTGGCAATCTGCATGCAAATCTAATCGAATATCATAAACAAAGTGGATAAATGATTGCATGATGGATCGTTTTGATTGAAATCCAAAAGTGGCAAACAGTCACGAATGCATTCCACATGTTTCCTCTTTCCTCGAAGATCAAATTACCCTTATTCCTTTTTGAGTGGGACCTGCAATAAAAAATTTCAGCCATTGCTGTATATATGATGAAGATCGAGTAGCCACTAACCTTATAGTATTTACAAGAGGAAGTAAACAACAAAAACTCGTGCATGAGGGCGGCAAAAAAAACCAGCACCATAGCGTAAATTAATGCAGTTCTCTTTGGGACTTTTGACCCACCCCAATTGCCATGCAGATGTTGCTTTTTTACCAGGGATGGTATCTCTTTTATTTCGGAAAAAATTGGTGAGGAAAGTATTCATTCACCATGATTCTTCTTTTTCTCTTAGGTCAAGGTGCGTACCGTAATCCATGTGCGGTTCAAAGTTCATTCATTTCCATTTTTTCTGGTATGTCATTGTCCTTGTGCTTTACCCAAACCACCCCCACAAAACCTCTTATGTTTCGGCTAATACAAGTACCAGAGAAGATTGATCCGTAAGAAAATTTTCTTTAATTTTTCTCTAATTCCGGATCTTATTCACCCACTTTCTGTTTCTAACCCAACTAGGACCTTAGTGGGAATTGGGGAAAATACAACAACCCTCCCCACAAAAAATCCACCCCACCCCCCCATCTCGAGAATTGAAATTTGTTTTTTTTTTTTTTTAAAATATTTTAATTGTTTAATGATTATGAATAAATATTACCGATTAAATGGCCTAAAATTCCTTGGTCTCATCTCCCAAAAATTTATTACCCAAATAGGAATATTTAAGGGAAGTCCTTACATCTCCGGATTTGCCACGCGTAGGTTCATTCAAAAAATTGTTCAAAAATATTTTACAAAACTGTCAACAAAACAACCTCATGAAAAGCAATATTTGGGGGGGAGCACTTGGATTAATCGATCCGATCGAACAACACCACTTAAGGGGGAAATTTTTGGACATTTTATTGTACAAATCAAAAGCCACTCTTGAAATACAGGAATCAAAAAAAAGCACTCCTCATAGAGAGGGAAAAACCCCAGTGCCTTATGGAATTTTGGCCCTCTTTTGGTTGTTGGATTGTTTTTGGTGCCCCTAACACAATAAATGGGGGAGGGGAAAACAAAAAGGGATTACCCCTGCGTTTAGCATATGGAGTTTCAAAGTTTAGGTTAACATTTATCTTAAGGGCATGTGTAAGGCTTTATGATTGTGATGAACATTCTGCCCAAATTCAATTTCTCTTCTACCATTATTGTATTTAAAACCATTAAAAAAGAGGGTAAAGGTGATTAAAACTATATTTTTTTGTAACTTTCAAACACGTTAAAAAAATTAAACATATGTTTTAAATAATAAATTTTAATAAAAAGATAAATTTAAGTAAAAAAAAAGGGACTCGTTAAAAATTACAAAATAGAAACCATAACATTTTTTTTTTTAAGGCGGCACTTTGCCAAAAAAATATAACATACCTTTAAAAGTCCAAAAATAAAATGTAAATTTACTTTCTCTCTGTCTTTTTAACCAAATTATACCCATTTTCTGAGATAAGGAAAAATTTCCGTGCATTCGGAATGTTGCCTCTATCCCCCAGTTCCATAAAAAACCCCATTTACAAATTTTCCCTGATAAAACCGAAAGTTTAGTGGGGGAACAATTTTCTTCTCAAAACCTTTGGGGGGGGGGAACTCCTCGATTTCCCTTAAAGGGAAATTTTGGGTTTTACCCTTTTTATTTGGAACACCCAAACAAAAACAAACCAGGTCCAAAACAAAATTCATTTTTATGGCGGGGTTTTTCTCGTTTCCTTTTTGTTTTTTATAGGCCAAAAATTGTTGACCCTTTGAGAAGAAGAAATTTACAGCCGCTGTTTCCAGGCATTGGAGTTGTTCATTACGGCTCTCTGATGCTGAAAAAACATAGGATAAAAAACAAAACCCCAGAAAAACAACCAGTTTTTTATTCACCAAGGGAGTTTAGGCTGATTTCAAGACCCGGGAAAATTGATTAAAGGTATTTCTCTCTTTTTGCATGTTTTCAAGGTGTGGCAAAAAAAAGCTTTACCAAAATCATGGGTTTTTCAATGGGGAATTAAGGGAATTTGTGTTTAATGGGTGGGAGGAATAAACAAAATGATCCCAAAAACATATTAGTGGGTAATATTGGCTCCCCAACCCATCTTCGTGTTTCAATTTTAATAATTTTATATACATTAAAAAAAAATTAATTTTTAAAAAATTTTTATCACTTATAAAGTGCGGATTAACTCGATACTGATTCCTTGTCTGTAATTTTATGCGTATTTAATTTTTTTTTATTTTTTAAAAATAATTAAAATTATATACCAAAAATAATTATTCAAATTATAAAAATTAAAAAAAAAAAAAAAATTTAAAAAAAAAATATTTTTTTTTTCAAAAGGAAAAAAAAATATATATAAAAAAAAAAAAAAAAAAAAAAAAAAAAAGGATCAATGGAAGCTCCAATGTTTTCTATTAATTAAAAAAAAAAAAAAAAATAAACATAAAATACACTTGAAATTAGGAACGTAATTTTTATAATTAATTATTATTTATATTTTTATTATTAATTTTTTATTTTTTATGTTTTTTTTTTTTTAATCAATGGGGTTTAGTGTCTAGAGTCGATTCACATTACACAATTATTTTTTTTTTAATATTTAAAAATAAAAATTGTTAAAGGATAAACCCCACAAATTTAGTATGGGCCCGGGGGTGGGTCAATAAACCCAAATTCCCCCGTTTCATGGGGGACCAAAGGGTTGAAATTTTAGGGGCATTATTTAGAACACAAACAAAAAAGGCATTGAAATATTTCTAAAAAAAACAAAAATTATTTGTGAGTAAAGTATGAATTATTATGGGAGGCTGGGAATTCAGAGTTACTCTATTTATAAGCCCTGGGCCCTTCTTATTCTTGTTTTGGAACACTCTAGAAATTAGGTTGGTGGGTTGTCGCGTTTTTAAGATTGTGTTTAGATTATGGGGGGGTACCTTGAAAATGGGGGATTTTCATATAATTTTAACTGCAACAAAAAAATTAATCAGTAAGGGGAGGTCTTTTGGGGGCCTGCCGCCACAACCTCCTTTTCTCAGCCCAATTTTACGGGTGTGGGTCCCAAAGTTTTAATTAGTGGTTCTTCGTAGGATGATTTGGGAAGTATACTTCATCTAAAACGCCGGGGCGAAAAAAAGAAATACCGAAAACCAAAAAATATAAACGCAGTAAGATTTGGCTTGTTTTGTGCCCGTGCAACTTTTCCTTTTTCCCCTCGGGCTCTAAAAGGATGTCTTTCCTTTGCTTCAAAACTTTCACCCTGGCAACTAGGGCTCCCGCCGCCCGGAAAAAACATGATCGAAAAAAGACAGTAGGAAGAGAGATGATTGATGGGGGGTACGAAGGGGAAAATTCGACTGTTGTTTGTTCCACCAGAGGGGGGGGGGAAATAATCTTTGCTTGGTTTAGCCGGTAATAGCCTTATCAACAACAATTTGGTCGGGCGTAGTTCTTTGAAAGTGATCTTGTGTGGGGACCCCAAACAATGGTTTAAAAAATTTAAAACATAAACAGTAATTTCCATTCGATTTAATTAGGGTTAGTTCACAACAGGCTTTAATCCGGCCCCCACGTTGATAAGAAGTTATTATAAACACCCCCCCGTTTTTTGCCGTTTCTTAAATTTAAAGGACATAAAAAAGCTGATAAGGAGGGGGATACCAATTTAAAAGGGATCTAAGAAATTTAGGGGGGGTAAAGTACCCAGTTAACAAAACCTCAGTAAAGCTAATAATTTGGGCGAAGGATCAAAGGGTCTAATTTATTTGGATAGGGTTGCAGTTTTCACCCGCTAGCAAAGTGGCGGCAGACACCCCCCCAACTGGTCGTTCCTTGGAAACGAATATAAAGGATGATTGGGCGGCCCATCGGAACTATGGTTTCTGTTTGCTTTTGAATTAGGGGAGGGGTGAAGGGGGCGAGTCGGCAAGGCAAAACTCCATTCAGTGACCCAGATCCAAGCCAATAAAATAAGGGAAAAAAAAATTTATAGGTATATTGGCCTAAAAATAAAACCTCACCCCTAAAATTTAGCAAGGCATTCTCTAAGGTAATCAATGCACCACGGGGGGGGGAACAAGATTCCAAGCAAAAAACCCCCCACACCAACTGGGGGACCGCCGGGGACCTCTCTCCCACTCTCCAAAGCAAAAAAACCCCCAACCTAGCCCCCCCCCCCCCGGCTTTGGTCTAATTCTAAATTATCTGCCCGCGGTTTAACCCCACCGTTCTTCGTTAATCCGGCGGTTGCTCTCCCAATATTAACAATACTAATCGGACCCCAATTTCCCTTACACCAATTGGGGCTGTCCCCACTTGCTTTGGCTTGTCCTTCATTTTCCTCTGACGGACCAGGGTCCCTCCAAGTCTGTTTGTCACACAAAAAAAAAAAAAAACAAAACGGGCCTTCCGCGCCCTGCGTTTTTTTTTGAACAAGCTACGAACAAAAAAAAGACAAAAAAACCGAAATCATCACAAGTAATGGAAGGGGAATCTCTTGGGGTCTCCAGGGAGAAAAAAAAAAAAAAAAAACCCTTAAATTTAAAAGAAAAAAAGGGGGAATGGGAAGTTTCTTTTCCTTTTCTAAAAAAGCCCCGTTCGTCAACCGACCTTTAATCCCGCATGGAAAACGTGAGAAAGTGGCTTCGGCCAAGAAAAATTCCCCTTTCCCTCGTTCCCCGGGCTGTCTCCGGGAGGGGAAAAACTTGGTCTCATTTTTCACCATCATCTTATCCAAAAGTACAAAAAAAAAACAAAACAACAAAATATAGCCTTGTGACAATTGCAAACATCACTTCCACAAACAACGGTCTGTAGAAACCCGAAATATTCCAGGGGAAAAAGGGACTGAAACCTCGATCCAAGCAATTAAACGAATTGGGAACAAAAAAACTTTTCCGCTCGGATAGGTTTTCTTCTGAATCTCTTGAAACTTGTTTTGTAATTGATTTCGGCGCGACCCTGCCTATATCAGATTCTTCCGGACTCGGTTCCACAAGGGTCGCAGGGCGTCGGGTAGGTGTGTGATCGGGGACGTTGGGAATTTCACTTGGCTAAACGAGTTGGGTGGGTCGGGGGGAACCAAAGGACCCCCAGCGGAAAGGAGGGCTCGTTGTCTTTTGAGGACGCCTTATTGACTTGACGTCCACCTCACGGGGGACGGGACGGCTACTGGGGAAATTACTTTCCTTGGGGAGGGACGCACGGGGGAATTTTTGGGAATATATGATCTTAGTAATTCGATGCTCGAGAGCGGAATTTGGCTGAGGTGAACAGGGCGCGAGGCCAATTGATTATCCGGTAACGGATGTTTAGTGATCAGACCAAGGGGGAAAACAAAACAAACCGCCTTTTTGCAATTCGAGAATGTGCAAATTGAAGCACGCCAAGCATTCCTAAATGGCGATATTTGCCAACTACTCCGGGAAGCCAGTCTTCAATCCTGAGCCCAACGCTAATGTCACACTATTGTTAAAAACACCGAATTTAGGACTTATTGTTTTCCTTTCAGGGTTTTGTGGGGAAAAACTTTTTGTGAAATAACTTTGGTTTATTTAATTACAACGGTGATTCATGTTTGGATTTTTTGGATTCCTAGGGAATGCTTTACGGCGGGAGATTTGGAGACGGGAGGGGGAAACGCTGAAAAACAAGGGGATTTATGTGAGGTGCTCCCCAAATAGTTTATTGTTAAAACCCACACGCCCAGACGATGAAAGAAAAGCGGCCCGTGTGAAATGGCTTTGCAGGCAGGCAAAATTATGCCTTCCTTTTCAGGAATGGCCCGGTACATGGTTTCTGTTGTTGCCTTAGGTTTTACTGTCCCGTCGTGGCAAGGGTTCGGGAAAGTTTTCAAAACTTTGCCCCACAAGTAAATCAGTGGGGATTATTATACAAAAGGTTATAACTTCCCACATGATTTTTTTGCCTCTTTGACCACTGTATTTGGAATTTACGGAAATGACTCCCATCGGTACTGAGCTTTTCTTAGGTTCTGATTGTGGCCATTTTAAACATGTTGAATTAAGAAAATCGATTCGAGCAACAACATCACGATCAATCTTATGTATATCCTCTTATATATCATGTTCGATCTTGCGCATATCATTTTGTATATCGTGAATATCTACACCTAATGGCTCGAATCGATCCATCATAGCCCTCTTAAACTCATCATCGAGATATAATGACCGTGATGATACATGCAATGATAATGAAAAATAATGATGTGGTGGTGCAAAACAATGATGGTGTGGTAAAAGAGGAGAACAATATTATGGTGGCATTGAAAAATGATGCTGAGGCATCACATGAGAATGATGTTGTGATGGTGTAAGAGAATGATGTTGTGACATCACCGGAGAATAATGTTATGATAACATTAGAGAATAAGGCAGTGACAATACATGAAAGTGATGCTGTGGCAGTATATAAGGAGTGAAAGAAGTATCCTATAAGAAACGAGTATATATGTATTAGCTAATTATTAATTGATTCCACTTAATTAAAAATTTAAATTAAACAATATCAATTTATAGTTCTTACTTATGTGAAATGCGTGCTATTGCCATCTCCACTCATATGAGGGTTTTGGACTTCAACACCTTTTATATAACTTTGACTTATCGGCAAGCTACCTCGTATGTACCTTCTAATTGAATTATCTAAAATAATTCAATCACATGTGGTAAATCTCTCTCAATAAATTCAAGCTGTAACATAGGAAGTACTTGCAACATTTGCAACAAAAATAATAATAAATTTTCATAAATGCGGTCATGTAATAATTGATAAGATAATGTATTAATTTGATACCAAATATTTACCATGTCTCGACTAAACAGATGCCTATATACTATCATTTAACTCAAACCTTGCTTAACATTCTTCCACTGTAACATCCATTGAATGTTATCGCTCACAACAGCTATAAACTTATTTTACAAATGTGGTATAGACTCATAAATCCATACCTACATAATATAAATTATAAATATTTTAATGTGTTACATAATTAATATGAATTATAAATTGAATACTAATATTTATGATAAATACTTATAATGCAATAGCCATCATAATAATGTTGTACTTTCCCTTAAAAAACTTACCTAAGACTTCTAAACATACAAATTCTTTAATATTTATTGTACTACAAAAAAGATCGATTATTGTAACAATTGAATCGTCCAGAAATGAATAACAGATCTCCATAGATATCTATTAAACTAATCAAAATCCTCCAATATGTCAAACAACCATAAATTTGCATGAACTATTCCATCCCTACTAAATAAATACCTCTTTAGTAAGTAAAAAAAGTATCAATCTCATTACATTAATGCCTAATATAGCAGAAAAATTTCAGCTCATCAAAAACTATATCTATATCATCAAGAATGATAATGGCATAATGGCTCGATTCGTAAAAATTATATCCCTCAATCGAGTACTCTTCTGTAAGTCTAAATTAGAAAAATATTCGCAATTAAAACTAGTGATTAATCCAAATTCAACATATGAAAAACAAATAGTCTAGTCGCCCAAAAGAAATCATATCTCATCAGGGTTACCATTCGCATGTACCTCATATAGCAACATATAATGAATCAAAATGGGTGAATGATGTAAATTTCCAAAGTCTAAGAAATGTCTAAAACATATTCGCCTAAATATATCAACTTGTGTTATACTTAATTCTCTTTCTATTTATTCCATCACTATAAGTTGTGCCAAATAGCACGTCTCTACGTGAAAGTGACAATTTGTAGCAATCTTCAATCGAGGTTGATTTACTATTTTTACCTGTAAAATCAGAATAATGATTAGTTATCATTAAATATTATAAAGAAGAAATATAATTCAAGCAAATAAAATTTATAAAATTAAATAAATTAACAATAAAAATTACAATAATAAAATAATAATAAAAATAAGCCTAAGACATATATTCAAGCATTTACCTAATTCATTTGTTTAATCAAATTAAAATAATAAATTTTGATTATAATATAGTCATAAATGTAATTTATCAAATTTTATAAATAATATATAATTAAAATAAACATTCTTTATACTAAATTAAATAATAATAATAATTTAAATTTAATTAAATAATAACAAAATGTTTTCTAAAAAAATTAAATTTTAGTTATTTATTACTATTTTTTAAACAATATCTAATTAAATATATATAACAAAAATAAAAAAAATCAATGCTTAAAAAATTATCATTTATTTTTAAAATATTATATTTTTTTATTATTTATTTAAATTTTATATAAATATAATAAAAATGTGAAATAAAAATGAAAAAAAAAGTATTAAAAAAGTTTTTAAAAAAGAACACCCTGGGCGCGCGCCTACGCACTAGGCGCGCCCCTAAAAGTCCGCGTCAACCCTAGGATGCATGACACGCCTGGCGCATGCATGACACGTGCCCAGGTGCACGCCCTGCACTGCGCTGCCTTAGGCTGATAGCTTAGGGAACGTGCATTGCATGCGCCCGGGGGCGTCATCCTAGGGCTAACATGGCCTCTACGAACGTGGTTGGGGTGTGTCATGCACATGCCCTGGGCATGACATATTTTTAGAATAAAGTTAACAAAAAGGTGTTGAATGATAACTCCTCCTTAAAACTGGGTTGTATTATATATGAACCTTTATCCTCGTGTGTTTAACTGTGCCGTACAACTTTTTAAAGGTGTTATATGATATAGAAGAGAACTCTTCTTTTTAATTTAATTAGAAATATTATTGTAATCATGAGTTTAGCTTTTAACAAGGACTAAAGATTAGGGTCTTCAAAAAGCTTTACAAGGAATAGCTTTTTTATTATTTTCTTGTCCATGGTAGAAAAATGGTCCGTCCCGTGCCCCCACAATGTTTTGCCAATTTATCATTTTCTTTTCTTAGTGTTTTTGTTCTTCTTCGTGCATTTTTTATTGCGTTTATATATATATATATATATATATATATATATATATATTATTTAATTATTTATAATAATTTTTTGTGATAATTTTGGAAACAAAAAATACAAGTAATTAGTTAGAATCCAAATTTTAATTTAAAATTAAAGGCAAGTTTAAATATAAAATTAATTGTATATTATTATTTATTTTTCAACCATATATTAGATTTAATAAAGATTTCACTTCAAAAACTTGTCTAAAGTTTTGAAAATTCAGAATTATCCTTACCCATGCAAAGTCTAAGATCTTAACACACTATCAGAGTCTTCTCTCACATATGGCTCAATGTCCAGCAAATCTATTGCCTCAACATCCATTTACTTTGAAATGTAAGATAACCTCGAATGTAAAATGAAAAAAATCATCGATATCAAATATAAAATTATTTAAAATGTATAATGATATAAAATAATCATAACTTCTTATCAAATACTTACATATAGATGTGAAGAGACAATGGCAAAATTTTGTAATATTCTATTGGGGACACACCTTTTGTTGATGCGTGATCAAATAAAGATACTTATCAATGTGCTAAAAAAATAATAATACAAATGTTAGATTTACTAATTCAATATTATAAATGAGACAATAACAGGTAAAATACTCATAGTATCATCTACCTTTGCATTCGAATCAAAGATACTGCGAAGCTATTAGGTTGTCAATGTGATCGATAGTGTTTCAATAGAAGATGCAAGATTTTCTAATGCATTGATTGGGGCAATAGCATCACGTTCGATCTTGTGTACATCGACTCATCTATCATATTCTAATATGTCAAACTGGTCAAAATCTTCTAATATGTCAAACAACCATAAATTTGCATGAACTCTTCTATCCCTACCAAATAAATTCTTCTCTAACAAGTAAAAAAGTGTCAATCTCACTATAATAATATCTAATATAGTAGAAAAATCTAGCTCATCAAAAGCTATATCTATATATCATCAAGAGTGATAATGGCTAGATCCCCACAAATTATTTCCCTCAATTGAGTACTTTTTTATAGAGTCTAAATTAGAAAAATATTCGCAATTAAGACTAGCGATCAATCCAAACTCAACATGTAAAAGACGAATGGTTTGTTATCGATAAGAAACCACATTTCGTAGGGTTACCATTCGCATGTATCTCATGTAACAATATATAATGAATCAAAATAGACAAATGATGTAAATGTCTAATGTCTAAGAAATGTCTAAAATATGTTTGTGTAAATATATCAACTTGTGTCATACTTAAGTTCTTTGTATCTATTCTATCACTATAAATCGTGCCAAACAGCACATCCTTGCGTGAAAGTGATAATCTGTAGTAATCTTCAATCAAATTTGACTTACCATTTTTACTTGTAAAATTACAATAATAATTAGTTATCACTAAATATTACAAAGAAGAAATATAATTCAAGCAAATAAAAATTTACAGAATTAAATAAAAATTACGACAATAAAAATAACCATAAGACATATATACAAGTCTTTTACCTAATTCAATTGTTTAATCAAATTAAAATAATAAATTTTAATTATAGTATAGTAATAAATGTAATTTATTAAATTTTATAAATAATATATAATTAAAAATAAACATTCTTTAACTTAATTAAAAATAATAATAATTTAAATTTAATTGAATAAAAATAAAAGTTTAAAAAATATCAAATTTTAGTTATTGATTACCATTTTAAAATAATATCTAATTAAATATATATAATAAAATTTAAAAAATCAATGCTTAAAAAATTATCATTTATTTTAAAAATATTATTTTTAGTTATTTATCTAAATTTTATATAAATGTAATAAAAATGTAAAATAAAAATAAAAAAAACAAAGAAAACACCATGGGCGTGTGTCGTGCACGCACTAGGCACATCCCCAAAAGGGCGTGTAAACCCTAGGACGACACGCCAGGCGCATGCACGACATGCGCCCAGGCGCACCACCTTGCGTTGTGGCAGCCCTAAGCTGATGGCCTAGGGAACATGCATTACACGCGCTTAGGCGCGTCATCCCAGGGCTAACAAGGACTCCGGGACGTGGTTGGGGGTGTGTCGTGCACGTGCCTTAGGCCATCAACCCAGGGGTGATGCGCTTTGGCCCGTGTTATGCACACACCAAGCGCGTCATCCCAGGGGTGATGCAGCCTTCTAGGGATGAGCCTGGCGCATGCATGGCTTGCTCCTAGGGAAGGCAAAGCAATGGCATGCACCCTGCGCACTCCCCAATCCTTGGGCGCTGGGCGCATGGACTGGACACACTCGACGCACATTGTCGTCTTCCCCTGTTTTCTGTAATATTTAGTGTTTTCTCACCCCCAAACACCCAAATTCTTCTCTTTGTTAATTTTCTAACTATTTGCACGTCTATTTTATAATAAAAATTAACATTTATAAATATTTTCAAATTTATTAATAAAATAAAATTAATAATATAAGTAAGACGATCTCTTTTATTTTTATTGTTGTCAAAATTTATAAACTCTTATACTTATTATCAGAAATGAGAGTTGTGAAAATTAATGACGAAGGTGAAGAAGTTGAAGAAGTTTAAGAGAAACTTTATCCTCTCGTGTATTTAATTGTGCTAAAGATGTTATATGATATAGAAGAGAACTCTTCTTTTTAATTTAATTAGAAATATTATTGTAATCATGAGTTTACCTTTTAACAAGTGCTAAGGATTAGGGTCTTCAAAAAGCTTTACACATAATAGCCACTTTATTATTTTCTTTTTCATAGTAGAAGATTGGTCCCCTCCCCACAATGTTTCCCCAATTTATCATTTTCTTTTCTTAGTGTTTTTGTTCTTCTTCGTGCAATTTTTATTACCTTTATTCATCTATATATATATATATATAATTTAATTATTTATAATAATTTTTTGAGATCATTTTGAAAACAGAAGGTACAAGTAATTAGTTAGAAACCCGAAATTTAATCTATAATTAAAGGCAGGTTTAAATATAAAATTAATTGTATATTATTATTTATTTTTCAACCATAAATTAGATTTAATCAAGATTTCACTTCGAAAACTTGTCTAAAGCTCCGAAAATTCAGAATCGTCGGTAATAATTTCATATTTGTATTTTAAAGAATAAAAATTATTATGCTCGTTATCATTTTATTTTTATTTAATAATTTTTTTCCTAATTTTTTTGAAGTTTATTGATAAAAAATAAAAACATTCCTACAAAGGCGTTGTTGGGGATCAAGAACATGAGATAGTGAAACCCACCTACTCTAAAAAAGTTGAACTTAACATTTTTTCTTGAATGCGACCTAGAAATTAACTTTACTTAATTAAGACATAGTGGGTGTAATATTTATTAGTTTTAGGGATTTATTTACAGATTTTAGAATAACAATGTAGTCCACAAGAAAGAGAGATGGTTCATGCAAGTGAACTTTTGCTAAGTGGGGCATGAATGATGGCATTAAGGACAACAAGATGGTCCATATCCCTCTCTCTAATGTCCACTTTATCTACATTTAAAAGAAAAATAAGTCGGCTTCTCAAACAAAAACTGTTTTACAAGTTATAATTGTACCTTAAAGGACTTCGTTTGTTATTGAAGTGAAATAATATTGTAACACACAGTGGGTTAGGTTGGAATCAAATCCCATATTTAAATAAATAAATCTAACATATTCTTTAATTATATATAAAGCATCTGTAACTTTCAGTTTTTATAATATTCAACAAGAAGATTTGATGAGATTTTGATTCTCAAAGGAGAGAAAAACTTATTTTAAGAGAATAATAACTAATAATTAATTAATTAGAAACATGTTCTTGATGAACAATAGAATAATTTGTTGTCAAGTCATTTTAATTTTATTAATAATATAATATTAATACTTGTTCTTGATGAACAGAAGAGGGGGAGAAAATTTTAAATAAAATTATTTTATCACATTAATATAATTAATATAATATGATTAGTTAATTAATAAGATAAAAATTAATTTATTAATAATAAATAAAAAATAAAAAATAATTTATAAATTTTTTTTATCACATTAATAATTTTTATTTATATTAATTTTTTTTTGGCAAACCCACGAAAACAACTGTCCCTTTTTGGATTGCTATATAAAGCCGTGGCCTATCATTTCCTTGATTATCATCATTACAAAATCATTCAGATCTCTGTGTTTTATCAATTATGCAGCTTGCTCGAGTAACTCCTGAAAAGACGTTTCAGGGAATTGATGTCATAGCCAAGGATAACTCCTCTATCTCTCCAAAGAGGTGTATTAATATTGCAATATCCATAACATATACTTTTTTTTATCTTCCTGTGTTGAAATATTTCTTTCATTTTCTATAGGTTGGATGGGAAAATCGCCATTGTAACAGGAGGTGCAAGAGGAATTGGAGAAGCAACAGTGAGACTTTTTGTCGAGCATGGAGCTAAAGTAGTGATTGCTGATATTGAGGATGAATCTGGTATTGTTTTAGCTGATTCATTGTCTCCTTCGGTTACTTATCTCCATTGCGATGTAAGCACAGAGCAAGAAATCCAAAACACGATCGATATCACCATCTCAAAATTCGGTCGCCTCGACATTCTTTTCAACAATGCAGGAGTTCTCGAAAACCAACCAAACCGTAAGAGCATCATTCATTTTGACACCGATGAGTTCGATAACATTATAAGAACCAACGTTCGAGGAGCCGCGTTAGGGATGAAGCATGCGGCGAAAGTGATGGTGCCGAGAGAAAGTGGGTGCATAATTTCTACAGCAAGTGTTGCTTACACAGCCTCGAAACACGCCATTGTAGGGCTAACAAAGAACACAGCATGCGAACTGGGGAAGTATGGGATTAGGGTTAACTGTATTTCGCCATTTGGGGTGACCACTTCGATGCTTGTTAATGCATGGAAGAGCCCTGAAACAGGTGAAGACCAATATTGCATCGACTTAGGGAAACCATGCGAGGAAGATATGGAGAAGACGGAAGAATTTACGAGAGATTTAGGAAATTTGAATGGAGAAACATTCACAGAAAGAGATATCGCAGAGGCAGCCCTTTATCTTGCTAGCGATGAATCAAAGTACATAAGTGGGCATAATCTTGTTGTGGACGGCGGTGTTACTGCGTCCAAGAATTGTGTAGGCTTCTGAAAAAGCTTGATTTATTAGTCTGCATTTGTTGTTTTGCTTAAGATTTTGTGTTTGCTAATTATTATGGAATCTGATGCAAATACATGTTGTTCTACCAATATGGAGTGCCAATTTCCATTGTGACTATATCTATGTATCAATAATTATGTTAATTTGCATACATTGAGATTGGTCAAGCACAAAGCACAATGCTTTCCACTTCCAATATGTAGTATTTTATTTTTTAATATTATAATAGACGATATTAATATCATATAAATAAATATACCTGTCATAATATCTGTCAGGTTTGTTGAAGATTTAGGCATGGTGGACCGCAGAATTCAGGGACATTCAATTGGGCAATAAATACTGTAAAATTGCCTTTTGTAAAATCGATTTCCATGCTTTAAGCTAAAATGTAACATGGGAAGGAATCTTTGTAAACTAGAATATCACAATACAAAGGACTTTACCAAATTCTAATATTATTCATTGGTATATGAGTTGTCAATGACTCTTCAATTAAGTTGATTGGCCACTCTTGTGGTGACATCTCAACGACCTATTTTTTTTTATAAATAATTTATTAATTAATTGTTGGGATTATATTCCAAGTAATGGAAATATTTTAGTATTTTTTTGATGCTACTAAGAGAAGACACACAACTCTAGAACACACACCCATTAACCATAAACTGTGTATTGAAATTACGATAATTAATTAATTAATTACCCTGTCAAGGGAGAACAAAGGGGCATTTGACAGGATAATTACTTATATACTATGTATGAAAAATTACGATAATTATTAGAAACTAAAGAGCCAAAACCAGACCAGGCACAGAGTTATTGTCACAGAGCTTGCTCCGCCAGACACTCTGGCAATTGAGCGTCACAACAGGGGACGACATCGAATGCGGCGACGACCTGTTACCTTCTCCGAAACGGGTGACGGTAACGGAAGTATTGAAATACTCCCTAACCTGAGTAATTATCCCATCGGTGACGGTCCATGCATGCACCCATGAAACTGAGTGTTCCTTGTTATGACCTTCAGCAATGACCGTTGATCCAAATGCAGTTATGGATTGAGGAGCAAATGTGAATGTTCTGTTATCTTCTGACGACGACGACGATCCTGTGAGCAGGCGCATCAAATGCTGATGGACTGGCGGGCCATGGAACCACCACTCAAGGTCAGGTGCCAGCAAACGGTGCACCGTTTCGACGTCAAGTGAGATTAACGCTTCGTATAGGGTTGTAACAGCCCATATGTTGCTGTGATCTTCTGGATCCGGGTGGTTTGCATGAAAGTTTGCCAGTTCTGAATGAAGAAACAAGCAGATGCAAGCAAGCAAATTAGTTAAAACAGCGTGTTTTGAAGGAATCGTTTTTGGTGTTGCAGGGTTTATATAGAGGAAGATTTATGGGTTGAATTTTTTGGTAGGAACTCAAGACAAATTCTTGAAGGGATCACTGTGTGCTTTCATTACCGAATGCCAAATATAAAATCTTAAGTGACAAATGGACCAAGTAGCACTAAATTCTCCCTCACATTGATAAATTAATTTAATTTATTCATTTGTAGAATACCAAAATTATCACAATCAAATGAAACTTGTCATTTCCATAGATCTATCTACTCGTGTTATTTTATGGCTAGATTTTGCAAAACCGTCCACTAATTAAGAGAAAAATAGTGGGAGATGGATGCCAAATGAAGATAATAATAAAGTACTGTGTGATTGTTGGTATTTCAATTAAATCTAAGACACCCAATGGACCATAAGATTTATGGAAGCAGATTCATCCTTTTGCTATGCAAACAAAGCTTTACTCCATTTTTTTTAAATAATCAATTTCCCACTGATGTTTGATCAAAAGGAAAAACATTTGTTCCTAAATTTTGACAGACTTAAGCTATCAAAGATGTGGTATTAGCTATGCCACCGACTGTGTAAACATGGCCAAAGTCGCTGCATAATAAAAGAAGTGGCACCTTTTTCACTTTTGACATGGGGAACGTATTGTGTGGTTATTAGCTGTTGTTGGAATCATTGGAAAATGACTTGTTTATTGCTGTGGCTGTAGTGTTCTTAGATGTGCATGATGGGAATTGTTGTGGTTGCCGACTCTGGTCATTTTTAGGCAATATACGCAGAAAGGTTAGGTTTTCTTGACTTTAATTGCTCCACTTTCGGCCATGCTCAAATCACCTTTGCTTTGTCACTCTCACTCCACCCTTCATACGTTGATCCTTCAGATTTTTTATCGCCATTTTGACTTCATCAGCAGTTACTGTCTGAAATGCCGCATTAGTTACAGGTAAAATAATTTAGATAATTATATTATATTTATGTTAGGTTGTATCAGTGTAATGTCAGTTAACTTGAATTCAATTCATTTAATAATGATATTAACAAATAAAAATTTTAAAATAAAATTATTAAATAGTTAATTAAGTTGTAAATTTATCACTCTGTTTAATATTTTTATTTAAAATTTAATGTATTTTTAATAATATTTATAGTAGTTTTTTTATAAAATATTAATTAATTTTATTTTAAATATAATTAAATATTTTCAAAAAATATATAAATATAAATTTTTTTTAAAATTTGCAAAAATTATTAATAATAAATTAATTAGCATAATATAATTATTTGAATGATTAATTGTTTTACAAATGAATTTATTTGTTAAGAATTTTAAATTTGAATTCTACACAGTTATTAATTGTGTGTATTTTGTGTTGATTTGATTGCATGTCTGTAATCCAATAATCTCACTCTCCCATTCTTTCATAAACCAAATCTTCAAAGATTTCAATTTGGAAAAGGCAATAACTGATGAAGTAGATGACGGTGATTGTAGCAATAACACTCTCTATTCCCAAAACTTCTCATATAAAATATAAAGAGTGATTCAATAGATGGTAATTTTCCCAAAGGAGGCACATACTCACAGTTTATGCAAAGATCAAGTTTTAAAAACCTCAGTTTTAAAAGCCAGTTGGGAAAAACAATCTTTCCTCTGCGATCACCTATTGCTAATGTCCCCAAACGTGGAGGTCATTGCATGGCTTCAACAACTTCATGGTCCTCATTCATCATTCCATTGAAGTATAGACACAAACGGAGGATGTTTTTCTTATTGTTAAGTTGTCCTCTGTTAAGATCATCCACGTCTGCCGTATTTCCCAATCCTTTTTAACCAAGCAATTTAAGCTTGTTGAAATTCTTCAAACATCCAAGCTTACATGCCTTTCTGCCATTATCACTTTCACTTGCAACAAAATCAAGTAATCTCTGCAGACAAGCTAAACTCTCAACTCCTTTTGGCATGTAACTAATTGAAATCTCATCGCAATGTAAATCTGTCAAATCGATTAACTCCCTTGTTCGTTGAAAGACTTCTGAAGTTTCCCACGATTGCTAACATCTAGAATTTGTAGATTATATAACTCACACAATGTCTGAGGCAATTCTATTATTATATTTATGTTTCCTTTCAAGTTGAGATACCTCCAATGTGTTAAATTTTTTATTACTCTCGTAATTTGTACCATGAAACTGTTTCCCAAATGTAATGTCCTGAAGCCAGCCAAACAATCAAATATATTTGATAAATTCACATCATCTCAAAAACAGCCACTATCTATAATGACCAGGCTGTGCAAGTTTTTGACCATGTAAAGAGAGAGTGATAGGAAATGAGGTTTGTGTTTTCAGAATTATCATTGAATGATGACGTTTTCTTCTAAAATTTCGATAAGATTTTTCTGAATCATCAACCTCCAGTGTAAAACATCCATTTTTAGTCAAAAACTGAGCAAAGTCATGCACTATATCATGCATCTTGCAATTTGTTATGCCACCGTCCGCATCATCCTTTTCAAAATCTTGAAAAAAAAGGATCTCATTGCCAAGATTTCAAAGTATTTTTCACCAACTAAAACCACGTTCTGCTTTGAGATAACCTTGACCCATCCACAACTTGATCAATTCATGCTTCACTATGTTGCAATCCTTTGGAAAGACGGCACAATATGAGAAGCAATTTTCGATCAAGAAGGCAAATCATATTAAGTTAAAAAAAGAGGTGGAAGAATCCCTCTTTCTACCTCTTCTACTTCCCATTGCTCGCTATCTAGGAAAATTTTTGAAAATAACTTTATTTTTAACCCTCTTTACATTTATAACCAACCCATAATTTATTCTTACCAAACTAACCACTTTGGACGATTTTGCCCCCCAATCCCTAAAACACAAATCCTAAAAACACACGTCATTCATTTTCTTCTCATTTCTTACATTGCGTTGTTGGTCACTCCCTAGTTTCATCTTCGACAGTACAAAGATTACAACAACAACCAGAAAAAAGGTTAGTGTGACTTACATTGGATAGAATTTTTGCCATCTCTGTGTGTTTACAAATAATTTCCTAAATTTTGGCATGAATTTCCGTAATTAAAGCACTAAATTAAACATGTTGTGGTAGTTTATTTCTTCGTTGTTGATCAAATGTTGACAAAATGGTAGAGAAGTAGGCGTGTAAATAGGGCAAATTGTAGCAAATAGGTCAATTTTGGTGTTTTGGGTGAGAAAACGCAGAAAATGGAGAAGGAAGACGAAGGTTGCAGTGCAGACTCTGGGCGCATGTATCATACGCACCCAAAGTGGATAAGCTCGTCTGGGTGCGTGCTGTTGAGAACCTAAGTATGAAGGAAAGGCAATGGGCAGAAAATGGGGCGACAAAGGAGAGCATGGGGCCAGAAAATGTGCATAACAAGAATGGCAACAGAAAGTATGCAGCCCAGCAGTGAAGCCCAACCAGTATTTGACTTAATCCTAATTAATGTAGGACACTCATGATGAGTTCCAGTAGCAATAGGATAGTCGCGACAAGAAGAATTCTAAGGGCAGAAGGATATGCATTCAAAGTCCTAGTCCTAGAAGGATAAGCCAAGAGGAAGTCCAGCTGCTGTAGAAAACAAGATAAAGTAGGAATTCTAGTCTAGGTAGGAATTCAAGAAAGACCAAGAATCCTAGTAGGATTAGGACACAAAGGATATGGTCTATCTTGATAATGTTTTATTTGACTTAGAAAAGCTTGTTGACTTAGGAAAACATATCCTAAGTGGATAAGGAACCTAAGTACTAGTTAAATTAGGATAAGGCTGTCTTAGGACTATAAATACAGCCCATTATTTGTGAGGAGCTCATAAGCTACGAATTTTGTTATTTTCTCATTCATTAATCAAGAATCAAAGGTAAGCATTCTTGCTTCCATTCTTGTTTATATTTCGGTTATCTTTTAAGAGTTGTCTTGAGATAACTTGGGCTTAAGTTAAGGTTAAGAGTTGTCTTCCTTGCTTAAGAGCTAAGGTTGAAGTTAAGAGTTGTCTTCTTCAACCAAGGCAAGTTGTGATAGGTTTAAGAGTTGTCTTGCCTATCCAACATATCTTTATATATATTAGTTAACCCGAAGGACAGCTTAGGGGATATAAAATAAGAAAAGAACTCAAGAATCAAACGGGACAGCAAGTTAGGAAGGATTCCAGTAGGCGTGCTGACCCCTAAGGTGTAGAAAAGTTGGGGAAAAAAATCGGGACCCCAACAAATTGGTGCTTTCATTGAGAGATCAGCACAACCACCAGTTTATAAAGAAGCACAATCACCCTACAAATTAGTGCTCTAGTTGAGACAGCAGCAGAAATACCATTCAGTTGAGAGGACAGCAAGGTCACCATGTCATCAAGGCAGCATTCACCCTCACTACAACAGCAAACTAAGGAGGACTTTGGAAGAATTCTGACCTTAGAGAGGAATCGACGCTTACTCAATGACCAGGTAAGTGATATCAAACATCAATTATCTTCTATCATCCATTCTCTTGAGCAATTGAAGAGAGACACACCACGAGTGGCTGGAAAACAAGTCAAAACTGAGAAAACCAGGAGCAGCATACTGCCACAGCAACCTAGAAGGCTGACATTCAGGAGGAAGATTTTCACCATGAGCAACTTTCCCTCTCAAGAAAGGGGGAGAGTGCACATGAGTCTAGGGTGCAGAAGGGAGGTGCCACCGAATTTGCACCAGCCCCATGACCCCTATGATGAATACAGCGACGATGAGGTCTTGGATCGAAGGCCAGCAGCGTGGCAACCAAAGAGAATGCAGAGTTGTCATGAGGTAGAACGTTGGCAGACAAATAGGAGAGAGGAATGGCAACACTACGACAGCCCAAGCCATTACACTAAGCCTAAGGTAAAAATCGAATTCCCAACCTTTGAGAAAGGGGATCCAACCGAATGGATCTCCAAGGCTGAGTTCTATTTTGAGAAACAAGGTGTTGAGAGGGGTGAAAGGGTTGATTTTGCATCCTGTCACCTATGCGGGAGAGCCAACCAATGGTGGCGTCAACTTAAGGCTACCTATGGCCGAGAAGGTAGACGGATTGGCTGGACAAGGTTCACGCAAGAATTGATGGACAGATTTGGCCCATCCAGCATCACAAATATTTGTCCCAAGTTTGATGGGAACCGAGTCTTTCCTTCATCAAATTCGGAGAGTTCTGCACTAGTTCAGAACTTAGAATTCTCATCTCTGCCTCCTGAGATGCCAATCTGGAGAACAAGCGAAGACATTTCATCACCAACAATTCCAGTTGATGACAGTAGAGGAAAAGAATTATGCACAGGAGATGCATATGCACTTCCATATGATTGTGACGCTAAGGACACAAGTGTTCCAGGACAGGACTTGGTGTGCTCGAATGCCAAGATAAAGATGCAGATGTCTTGTGATGAGTCGAATAATGCATCTACCAAACATCTTGATTCATCTATTCAGATCGAAGGACTTGCTGATCTTTCACGGACAGATTCACATGCTGCAAGAGATCAGACCTTTAAACCATTCATTGGTCAAACTGAAGCGGAAAATATGCTTAGCATACAGCAAGCTTTACAAGGCACAAATATTGATCAAAAGCCAAATCTGCACCTGTTTTAGACCCTCAATTCCCTAGACAGAATGAGGATTATTTGGGTTGCAACTTGAACACTGAAGATCCAGACATTCCATGCAACAGGTCAGGTGTTCTGGACAGCAACCCCATTGCCAGCACAAATGCCCAAAGCCGCATGGACAACGAGGAGGAAGCAGAGTCAGAACACTCCCTAGATCATGCGGAAGAAGGCGAAATCAACTTGCATGCAGTAAGGGGCAACCACCAAGCCTACTGCCATGAGGTTATTCGCAACCATTAACGGAAAAAACATTTTAGTGTTGATAGATAGTGGAGCTATTCATAACTTTATCAACACAAAATTGGTCAAAACACTTCAGCTATGTCCGAAAAAGATTGCACCCTTTAAGGTAAGAGTGGCAAGCAGACAGAAGCTCAAGTGCGCACAATTAATCAGCAGTAGCTATGCAGATTCAAGGAGTCAAAATAGTAGCTATGCCCCACGCGGCCAGAGGGTTTTTTTGATATATATTTTTTTTGTTTTGATATTTTATTATTTTTTTAAAGAGGGCTGTCACTATCATGCCGAGGTGGCTTCATGGTATTTCAGATGCAGATGCACAATTAGAAGATACTGTAAGTTTTGCACCCACCCACTTGGCCATTACTTGGTAGTATACGAATGTGAAATCTAACCTTCGTTGTTTTATTAATGCAGCACATTGATGAGTATTGCTACTTGCTGGCCCATCGACAACTGGCGTGTCCTCAGAGTATTCGCCAGAATGTTACCATCGCCCATGCCCACCTACATGTACGTATAGATTTCCAATTTGCCTATGATTTATTTTAATTATATAAATAATTGTTGTTCTTCACTTTCTAACCATCTAGTTTCAATTTTCAGGCCCATTTGCTTTACAAATGGCGACGCAGGTCCAAGAACTAGCCGATTACTCCGACATTGACATGCATATTCGAGGTGATCAGTTTGGGATATACAAGCCGTGGAGGACTGTCGATTACGTTCTACTGCCTGCGCTTATATGTGGGGATCATTGGGTCGCATTGTTGGTGGACTTGGTGAGGCATAGCATCACGATCTACGATTCCTCCCCCAAAGGACATTCCAGCCGCGAGATCCATGATGCGATGAAGCCCATTAGTCTGCTACTCCCGGTGGCACTGCGCAGATTAGGATTTTGGGATGATCAACCTGACTGCACAAACACGAAAATGCCATTCTAATGCCATCGGCCACAAGGTACTCGACTCAAAATGTAAATAGCGGGGATTGTGGGGTTTTCGTTTGTAAATATATAGAATATATTATGTTAGAGCGTCTTGGGATTTCACAGCTGATCATGGCCAATTCTTTAGGATTAAAATTGCATTAGATCTTTTTGTAGGTCGAATACATTGATGTAGAAGTTGTTTGTTGTTTATGTAAATAAAATAATTTTATCATCTCTATTTTGATGTGTTGGCTTTGACCTGTTGATTGCGTTGATTTGTGTTGTGATATTGTTGCGGTTGTGTTGTGTTGGTGTTGTTGTGTTTGGTGGTGACATCGTGCTGGTGGTGGTGTGTTGTTTTTGGTGGTGATGTTGTGTTGGTGTTGGTTTTTTATGTTGATGTTGTTGTGTTTGTGGTGTTGGAGATGTTGTGTGGGTGTTGATGTGTTGATGATGGTGATGTTATGTTGGTGTGTTGTGTTGATGTGCTAATGGTGGTGGTGGTGATGTTGTTGTGTTAGTGTTGTTGGTGATGGTGTTGTTAATTATACCGAATGCGAGATTGGTCAGACCGAATGACAATCAAGTCTTACACAACAGAATATGTGATTCATCAATAATAAATTATACAATCATCATATAACAAAACATGATGTATTGCATAAGTCATACCTACAAACTAGATAAAACATTCATCACACAACAAAACATCGTAAAAAATATATAAATAAGTGCATAAGTCATAATCACAAACTAAATTAATTATTTGAGAGTCCACCAAGTTCAAGGGGTTTTTACATGTTGCGCGATTGTGACCACGTTGCTTACAGTGAGAACACCTCCGAATGACCACTTCTTCACCAGAAGATGGGATGCGTGTATTCCTAGGTCGACCAGATGGAAGACGACCTATAGGTGGTTTGACAATGGTTGCCCGAATCTCGCTGGAGACTTGCCAAAAGGTGGGATCACCTACAGGATGAATCTCGGCTGCATACGCAGCTAATAGCGTACCATTGTGATAATAGTTGGAGCAAAATTCTCCATACCTGCCCCTGACGAATCTAATTGCAGCCATTGTGTGGGCACATGGTAGTTGTTGTAGGTTGAAGCGCCTGCACTGGCATGTTTTCGCATTAAGATCTACTATTGCAATTTCACCTCGACCTCTAACTTCGAACTCATAATGCGAAATTGGATAAACGGACAGAGTTAGCGATAGTGATTCCTCCATTTTAACTTTTGCAGAGGCCGCATCAGTTAATGTGTTGTCCTCGTGTTTAGCAGCTTCTTCTCTCCTTCCATAAAACCATCGCTGTAACACTGAACGTATCCAATCAGCTAAGGCCATGATGGGCAGAGTCCGTGCATCCTTCAACAGTGCATTCAGACTCTCGCAATGTTTGTGGTCATTATGTCGTATCGCTCGAGTGGGAAAATGACATCTTGCCCAACGATGAAAACCATCATCATTTTCTAAATAATTGACAGCATCATTGTGAACTAACCTTAACTTCTTCATATGCTTCTCAAATTCACCAAAAACAAAATGCTTTTGCAGCTTGGTAGAAACCATAAGGAAAGCATCTTTTTTGCGGTCTTTGAATTTGAACTTTGTTTTCAGATTTATTTCAATATGATATGCACAAAACCCGTGGTATACTTCAGGGAAGATTGTTCTTATACCTTTAATAATGCTATCGTGGCGATCTGAGACAAACACAAGATCGTCAACAGGGCCAAGCGCATCCTGTAGTTTCGTTAAAAACCATTCCCACGAAGCATCATTTTCTGAGTCTCCAACTTCGAATGCGACAGGATATATTTGATCATTTCCAACAAGAGTGGCTGCAACAAACATGGTGCCTCGATATGTACCCTTTAGGAATGTTCCATCAATAGCAATCACTGGCCGAATTACGTACGAAAATCGCTCAAACAAACTCCAAGTGCCATGAAGAAGTATAAGAAGTTTGCATCAACGATAGTTTCTATATGCGTTATCGTACCTGGATTCCTATTTTCGAATACGTATCAAAATTGTGGCAACAAATTGAATGATTCTACTGGGTCTCCACACGCTAATTTAAGTGCTTCTTCTCTTGCTAGCCACGCCTTCCGGTAAGATACCCGGACTCCAAACTCTCAATGTATGTCATCGCGAATGTTGTTTGAAGTATAAATCCTCCCAGGGTCCTGGAATTTGTCCATAACAAATTCACCAATAAAGCGACTGGTTGCTTGGCGGTGGCTTGGATTTAGTTGGTCGCTTCTACACGTATGCTCGGATTCAAAGCGCTTAATACACCAATATCCACCATCTCCATCTGGATTAGTTGCTCGGATTCGCCATTTGCAACCGTCAACAACACATCTAACCTCAAATCGATCTGTCGTTGACTTTGCAACTCGAAACTGAAAATTATTCCTCAGTGCCAATACACCCAATGCGTCTCGTAACTCCTTCTTTGAATTGAAAAGTTGTCCAACATCTATCATGTTATATGTAGACACGGACATTGCATCCTCGCCTGTAGAAAATGATGGTGGAATAAGTGGCATACGACGACCACTATGTGGAAGACTTGAAGGACCAGCCATGTCATCACCAATCCTCATAGATGTGTCACTGTCACGAGCTTGCTGACTCAAGTTTGCACCTGCATAAGTATCGTCATCTTCGAAATCATTCCTCCACGTATGAGCTGGCATTTCGTTAGCCATGTCAACACCTTCACCTTGCACAAATGTCGGAGCCTGAAAGAAATCGTGTACATGCTCTTCATTTATTGGGCAAAACGCATATTCTCCATGGCTAACTGAAGCTCCACGTTGTATTGGTTCAGGCTCCATAGGATTTGTATAGTATTGACCATAATCGAATTGGTTACTATCCCCAAGAAGATACAACTGGTTGTGTAGAAACCTCTGCATCAAAAGCTGGCACATTACTTTCAAGTACCCTGGGCTCACTGGGAACAACTTGCTCTGCAGAGAGATAAAGTATAGAAAGATCTTTACATCGTTTCGACCTAATACTATGCATAAAACCAGATACACTATAATCATCATCAATGTCAACATATATACGAGATCCTGTCTCTGCATCTTTGAAACCAGTTTTCAGTTGAATGTTAAATTCTGTTGGATTAATTCTAGTGCGCTCGTATATTATGGTCAATAATTCATGGTACTTAATATCTTTTGGAATAGATATAAGTCGGACCCTTCCACCGTGGTATTTTTCTGAACCATCAAATAACATAACCCATGATCCTCCATGCCGAACTGCCAACAGGTACGATTTCAGCCATATACCTGAAAATTAATAGACAAATTAATAATTAATATTTATAACCTTTATAATTATAAAAAACTAATTTTTCTAATATAATGACTAAATTATATAACATAAATATACAAGAGAAATAAGGCCCCGGGTCCCCGCGGAGACCTGGGCAAAAACACTCTGGGTTCGCGGGGACCCAGAGCAAAAACGCCTTGAGTCCCCGCGGGGGCCCCAGGGCAAAAATGCTCTGGGTCCACGGGGACCCAGGGCAGAAATTGAGCGTCACGCGCCAGACTCCCCTGTATTCGACCGCCCGCCGAATTCACCCACCGTCTTTCCTCCTCCGTCTTCTGCATTTTCTCACCCTCGAAATGGCTTTTTTTTCTACATTTTACTCTATATACACTCTTAATTCTCTACTATTGTTGTGTTAACATTTAAAAAAAAATAAGAAGAAAGAAATGAACTACTACACCAAAAACTTAATTTTCTCTAATTACAGAAATATTTCTATTACTTCTAAACACACAAATAAAGTAAAATTCTATATAATATACTTGTATTAACTGTTCTATTTTTTTTGCTGTGGATGGTGAAACAGTGACGAGATGAGAAGAAAATGACTGACGAAATGGTAAGAAAATGGAAAGATGTTTATTTTTACCTTTTAGTTAGGTTTGAGGATAGAAATGAAATTGTATTTTAGGGTTTGGGGGTAAAATTATCAAAAGTGATTAGTTTGATAAAAATAAATTAAAATTGGCCATAAATATAGAGAGGAGTAAGATTATTTTCAAAAATTTCTCGCTATTCTAAAATGCGCTACCACTCTTTACTTTTTCACCTTCCTAAAGTCTTTTACACCTTTTTACAATTTTTTCACCAACACCACATGGTCTTTCCAAAGAATGCCAGTTGACTAAATAATGACCAACATTCATTCTTAGGCAAGGTCCCTATGCGGATCATGTGCGTAAATCCTATGACATTGGCACCAATCTCTTTACGTGTGGTCACCAAAATTCTACTTAAAAACCCACATATAAGAGAGTATTTTAATGGTTTCAAATTTTTGGGATCTTCAATCCATACATCATCTAGGAGAAGGAGAAACTTCTTTCCTCGAATTGACGTATGTTTTACATTCCCGTTTCTGATTCGTTCCTGTTAGGTGCCTCATTTGTACGAGATTCAAGGATTGCTTTTGCTATCCTAATCTGATTGAAAGGTTCAGAGACGCACACCCATATGTTCTCATTAAAATGGGCTTTCACCTTATTATCATTATAAGCTAACCCAGCAAGAATTGTTTTTCCATTACCTGTCATCCCTACTATGGATATGATGAGATTCAACAACAAATTTTAAAATCTATCATTATCCCCTTCACGAACCTCTGATACATCAATATCAGAAGCGGAGATTGGCCTTTCTAGTTCTTTGATGCCTTTTGTCATATTAAAATCTTTGTCATGTCTTCTATTCAAATATTTTATTTTGACTGCAGTGTCGTGATGCACAACAACTCTCCTGCAACAAGTCCAAAATATGGGATGACGGAGCATACCTTTCTCAAAGTCTTGAAATTAGCATTTCGAACTCCCTGAATTCGCGGTTTCTGCATGGCAGCGTTCCACTCATCCAACACGTCGTCAATGTCATAGGAAACATCTTTGAGTCTCTCCAACCAATCTCTGACGGCTTTCTCCTTCACTCGTTTGTTCTCTGCATCTTCAGAAACAACTTGAATCGAAAGGAAATTACTATGAAGGTTTTGGACTACTTGGTCTGCACCGACAATCAATCTAGTTGGAAATTTCTAGTTCACTTCGTCAGATCTAAAACATGAGTAGATTGCGTCCATAGGTAGATGAGAATATGGATTCTCATATTCAATTCATTTTTCTGGCAGAGATCATTGTTTGACGATCATGGGACAGACTGTTGTCTAAAGCCAATGTGCCATGCATAAAATGAGCTCCTGTTTTGTAATCTTCTCAAAGTGATTTTGTTTTATATTGACCACTGGAGTTGGGTTGGTTTTGGTTTGGTTACCCCAAGATAAAGTTTACCAACATTTTACCATGAAGGTGACAAGTGAATTTTGTCACACGAATCATTTACTGGAAAAGCGTTTTGCTTTTCATTTTATTCCACGTTAGCTTCGAATTATTATCAAAGTTACTCAGCTCGTCCCAGAGGGCAATCAGCACGCAAGACTATTAACAAAACAATACAATAGATTCTCAAATCTGGAGCATATGCAATTCAGACTCCGGTATATAGTTAATTTTGCACGTGTATTAGCCGCATACTTGATCTGTCTAAGTGTATCAAATCAATGATGAAAAGCAATGAAAAAAGAAAAGCTGATTGATAAATATATAAAGGAAGGCCAGGTTCCTCGTGCCTCTAAAGCCTGTCCTCTTTTACTGTACAAAACTGTAAATTTCAAAACCTTTCAAATAAGATAATCAGCGTATGAAATTATTTGGAAAACAGAAAAAACTACAAAACTTATTAACATCTCTTCCATCCCCAAATCACAACACCCGAATCCCCAAAAATACCTTGAGACTGGTGAGAAGCTCCAATCCAAGGGCAAAACAAATGGGCATTTACAGAATTAATTGCACGCATAGTTAACGAGATTGATTCCATTGGGCAAAAAATGCCAAAAATTTAGGTTGCATGATCTCAGGTCCAACATTCAATACTTGGAGGAAACCGTGTACTTACTTGGACATGAAGTGAAGTTCAATTTCCCAAAATCTTCCAGGATTGCATATCAAAAAATCTAAAAATGGCAGGTAGCAATTAGATGTATCAAAAAAGTGGGACTGAACTGACTCGCCTCGCAAAAATTAAACTCATAAAGCTATTAAAGAATGAACCCAAGTTTAAGACAAGCTAAGTTTTACTATTAAAGGGCTTCTGCAACAATTCATGGAACAAAAGTAGATATTGTGTTATGTCGCTAACCTTTTGAATTTATCTTATGCACCCTGCAAAAACTTTAAAAACCATTCACTCTTTATACCAAAAAATACAATAATTGAACTTTGGATTAAATAATTACATATTTGAAGAGAGGTAAGGAATATAGTTTTGTGCTCTATATGTGTTTCAGCCCTCATGCCTTTCGCACAGGAAATCATAATTCCACGCTCATGATTTTTGTAATATAATCTTCTGATCAATAGTAGTTCAACTCTTGTGTTGCAGTGATGTCAATTACAAGCAGATAAGTAGCAAATAAAATTGATCTCTTGGTCAGAATGGAGACTGGCACAATGGGCGCAATGATTTGTGAGAAGTTGAGAGAACCACGTATAGAGGCAGGTTGAATGGAACTTGTGTTTGTAAGTCTTACAAGCTAGATGGCAAGGCTAGATTGGCAGTGCGAATGACACTAACAAGAAGGACACTCCTTAACAACTTCAAATTCTTTGTCAAAGTTGCCCTTCTATATCCGTATAGCTTTAGCTAAACGTCCTTCTGCATCAGTTGTTCAGCCAATTAATTATCCACTCGGTCCTGACATGTTGTCCATCTCTATAAGATGGCAGCAGAACCAATCTTATTCCTCTAATCATTGGGTCCAAATTCTTTACTACGAATTTTAACTTTCTTGAACTTAAATTCTAATTCAAGTTGGATTTTAAGATTAATTCTTTAGATCTCAAGACTAATTCTAGGAATTTCAAAATTGATTTTTTTGAATTTGCTTTGGATCCGAATCTTGAATTTCATGACAATCAATGAGGTAACTGGAGACTTCTTATAAAAAGTTGACTAATAATAATATTGATTTGCCTACTGTTGTGTGACAAGGTGTGAGATCTCTTACAAAACTTCCAATATGCAACTTTGTGTCACAACAAGCACTATCATCAAGATTTAGAACAACTCTAGCCAACCTCCACAAAACTTAGGTTCCTAACAACATTCAAAAAGCTCTCTGATCACCTGAATGAAAGTCAGCAGTTTGGAAGAAAATCCTTGCACTAAAAATGAATGGAACATTGAAATCACATACTTATTACAGTGCATAAATATCTATGTATATACATATGTATATATGTGTGTACATACATATACACACACACGTGTGTGTGTGTGTGTGTATAAATGTATGTGTACATATACAAATATATATTTCATAACCAATTGTGCAGTTTAGAAGAGAACATATGTTAGAGTTCTTATGACAAACTTCAACATATATACAAATACATACATGCACACAGACGCACATACGCATATACACATCTACAAATTCCTTGGTGGCAGGGTCTTTCCTTGCATGCATCTTCAAGTGTATATCCTGCGCGTATCATATTATTCATTGGTATAATAACATCACAGCATACTGAGGCCCTTTAAAATTTAGCTCATCAAGACTTAATGGTATTTTGACTGTGTGAAAGTAAAGCTTAATAAAGCGTTTGGTAACACCAACCATTAGTGGAATCTGCCCATTTTTTAATTAATGTTTGACATATGGAGCTTTTCCCCTAGAGCAATCAGCGACGCCACTTTCATACGAAAGAAGCCTTAGAATGCAAGTGCCACCTTCAATAACATTGAAAAGACAAGCATGACCAATTCAATCTTATGTCTTCCTAAAAAAAAACATTACGCACACATAGCTACACGAAAACAGACTAGTTCAACGAACATTCAACGAAAAAGGGTACCCAATAGGAACTTAATTCTTTGCTAGATGGAGAAGAATCAAGCTAAGAACTATCGACATAGCCATCGAATCTGACGGCTACTTCAGCTGAACCCGACGGCAATAGGGAAGCACCAAGACTAAAAAATAAAAATTAAATTAAACAAACGATTCGCACAAAATTTTCAAATCAACAAACAAAAAAAAAGTTGTTAATACGCAACGAGAAAGAAGCATGAATGAAATGAAAAAACTACATGCTGCTTGAAGAACGAGCCTTGTCTCTACCTCCTTTTCCTTTTTCTTTTCCCATTCTAGTTTTCACTTATAAATGCTCTCATTTACTTGGAGGATGAGCCTTGGCTACCACCTTCTCCTTCCTGTTTTCCCATTCTAGTTTTCACTCATATAAACGGTCTCGTTTGAATTGAAAGAAGTGGTCTAAATAGGGAGGTTCTAGCTTTTTTCAGTATGCAGACACAGAGTTAGAAAACTGAAACCAATTAGAACTTTACACGCAAGGAAAGATGAAGAATAAGTATGTCATTTCATGTTTGTTCATATGTACGGGTTGTGTGTAGTGCACATAGAATCTCTTATTCAACATCATTTTCCAAAATTTTGTTGATTTAAAGTACTATTTCTACAAAAAGTTTTGTGTCATTCACACAAATTATTATATTTCCAAACTTTTTTTAAAAAAGTTGTTGAATTAAAGAGTCAAGGATTGATCATGAATGAGCTTGTTGTGGTCTTAAAGTTGGAGGAGGAGCGGGGCATTCATAGCAAATCATTCTATCAAATGTAAAATGTTTTAAACAAAAAAGATACTCAATAATTATTACAATACTTTATATTGCATCACTTATTAAGACTCAATGTACCATTATTAAACTACTTTATGTCACATTAAACAGCATCACATTTTGAGAATGTCACATGGTAAGGAGATATGCAAGATCTAAAGATCAGCAGCTTATAGGGTAGCTGCTGTCAACCTTGAGTGATCTAATTTGCAAGCCACAACAATGGGATACGCCTCTTCATCTAAGCTATGGGAATCACTAGAGAAGATATTTGCCGTAAAATCTATGGCAAAAATAATAAATCTCAAGACTCTTATCTCTTCTACAAGAAAGGAGAATATGATAGTCTCAGTATTACCAAAAAATGAAAGGAATTGCTAATGCTTTAAGAGCTATTGGTGATCACTTATCAAACAAGGATATGATCTTATACATCTTTGGTGGACTTAAGAAAGACTTTTGTAATAGTTAACCTATCCCCAAGACCAGAAATACCATTACTTGGAGACGTATACTCTCAATGTTGTTGAGCCAAGAAAATAGTCTGGACAGCTGGAATGGCCATCTGAACTCAAACTTCAAACAGGAGGTTACAACTAACCTTGCCTACTCAATTCAAAATCAGCAAAGAAGTTGGAATGCTTCAAACCAAGGCAGAATCTCATTCAATAATCGAGGCAGTGGAAGAAGAAGAAATGCATGAAGTGGATCAAAGCCAACTTGTTAGATATGTATGAAAGTTGGGCACACAACTGCTGAATGCTAGCATAGGTACCATATAAAGACTTTGTCCCTCAACAATTAAAGCAAGACAACAAGGCAGCTTACTTGGCTAGACCTAAGAACGCATTGGACCCTGCTTGGTATGTGGAAAGTGGCTCCATAAATCATGTTACCAATGCACTTCAAAACTTGTCGACCAACTCAAACTACAAAGGAGTGATAGGCTGGCTATAGATAATGGTCAAAACCTTATTACTATTACTCATGTTGGTAACACCAAACTTCACACACACCACTCATCTAATTAGATTAAACTCAATCAAGTTCTTTTTATGCCTGATATAATGAAAGACTTTATTAGTGTTTTCCATTTGCTTAGAGATAACCATGTAGTTATTATAATTGAAAAGAATTACAGTGTTGTAAAGGATCTGAAGAAAGAGAAGGTACTACTCCAAGAAACACTTGAAGAGTGCTTATATAAAACTTTGAAGTATTCAACGCAACTCAGAAATACATCCAGATTAGCTACTTTTGTTTCCCAAACAAACAGTTTAAAATCTAAACATGAGAAATTTCCTTTTGTTAAGCATTTTGAGAATCAAAAAATAATTCAGTTTTCACACCTTCTTTCTTCTCGGCTTGTCAAGGTGAAAATGCATAAAACGCTCTTTAAAACAACTTAAGTTAAAGCAAAAAAGGCTTTAAAACTCATCCAACTAACCTATGGGGTCCTATACCTTTGGCTTCAATTAATGGATACAGATTCTACATAGCTTTTTTTTTAATGATTTTACCAAGTTTACTTGGGTATTTCCATTGACATAGAAATCTAAGGCCTTTACCCTATTCAAACAATTTAAAAACCAACTAGAAAACATGTTAGAAACAAAAATAAAATCCATACAAAGTGACATGGGGCCGGGGGGAGGAGATTTTTAGCCATTCCAAAACTATTTATCATAAAATGGTAGAGCTCTTAGTTACACACGTCCATGTCCTCATCATCAAAATGACAAAGTGGAGAGAAAACATAAATATTTTGTGGAAACTACACTGACTTTGTTACCCTAATCTCACGTGCCTTTGAAATTCTAATGGGAAGCTGTATGTACCTTTGCCAACCTTATAAACAGATTGATTTCCTTTTCACTCAAAAACAAATATCCATATGAATGCATATGTGGCCATAAACCTAATTTTAAGCTAATGAAAGTTTTTGGGTGTGAATGCTTCCTATTCCTTAGGCCATACAACAGATATAAGTTAAGTTTCCGTACCTTTAGGCGTGTCTTCATTGGATATAGTGCTCATCACAAGGATTATCTATGCCTGCACCTATCAAAAAGGATCTATATTGCTCAAAATGTGGTCTTCAAGAAAGAAAATTTCCTTTTGAGTTTAACCCTAACTTTATATCTCATATTCCAAAACATATTCAAGATTAACAACTTTCTACTGTGTCTTATTTCACCATGTTAAACTGGAACAGTCATGAGTATATGGGCCATCCAGCAACAAGTATAGAGCTTATTGCAGGAGTCCTTGATGCATAACCTTCTATTTCCTCAGATTAGAAGCAATTAGACAATCAGAATCCAGAAACACCTCAAGACTCTTCATTATTAAACCATTCCGTTCGATAACTAAGCTCTACCTTATCCATACCTTAAGTCATTCGATCCAGTAAAACTCAGACTAGTAATCCAATGATCATTAGAATTAAAGTACGGATTTTCAAGCCCAAAACCTACTCTTCAAACTTGGTAAGACTAGAAGAATGGGACATTCTTGTAAATAAAGTGCAAGCTGTTTAAAATCCAAAACGGAAGGCAACAATGAATCAAGAATTTAAAGCCTTGATAGAAAATCATACTTGGGATCTGGTGCCATACTCAACAGACCTTAAAATAGTGGGTTGCTAGTGGATCTTCAAAATTAAGCAAAATTCAAATGCAACAGTACACAGACACGAGGCAGGACTGATGGTAGAATGTTGTCTGTAAACAACTGGAGTTGATTTTGCAAAAACCGTTAGCCTTGTAATTAAACCTCTAACCATTAAAATCATGCTGACTTTGGCTGTTCAAAAAAATTGAAAACTTAACAAGTAGGTATAAACAATGCTTTTCTCAATGGTGAATTAAATGAGATAGTTTATGTGAGTTAATCTCCTGGTTTTGAAGATGAGAAGATCCCCACTCATGTACGCAAACTCAGGAAAATTATTTATAGACGCAAACAAGCACCTAGAGTAAGGTTTGACAAGCGCAATAAACTCTAAAATCCTAGAATTTCATCAATTGCAAGTCAGATGTAGTTTTACTTCTTCTATATGTTGATCATATTATTATGACTGGGAACAATAGTTTGGAAGTTAAAATGTTAATTAAGAAGTTGAATGAAGAGTTTGCATTGAAAGATCTATGAGAACTCAATTTTTTCCTTGGACTTGAAATAATAAGACTAGAAGGCAATTTGCATATGGCTCAAATCAAGCACAACACAGACCTTCTCATGAAAACCAATATGTTTGACAGCAATGGTATGAAAACTCCAATGGCTATAGGTAAGAAACTTAGTAAAGATTGTGGTGAATCCTTTATTGATGGAGCTCTTTACAGATTAGTACTGGGATCTATATAATATGCCACACTTACGAGGCCACACATTACATATTCTGTTAACAAGTCAGTTCATGCATGATCTTAGAGGAGAACATTAGAAAGCTTGTAGGAGAGTGCTAAGATATCTAAAGGAAACAATTCACTTAGGTCTAAAATTTAGTAAAGCAGACACATTGGACTTGGAGGGATTTGCATATGCTGATTGAGCAGTTGACATCAATGATAGGAGATCAACTACAAGATATTGCGTGTATCTAGGGAAGAATTTAGTCTTATGGAGCTCAAGAAAATAACCTGTAATTGCTAGATTATCAAAAAAGTCTGAATAACAAGTATTAGCTCAAATTGTGGCGGAGCTGAGTTGGATCAAATTACCACTAGGAGAAATCAGGGTAGAGATGAACTAACCAACAGCGGTATAGACAAACAGCCGGAGTGCAGCAGCCTTAGCATCTAACCTAATCTATTCTGCTCGAACTAAGCATATTAAGATTGATATTCACGTCGTGCTTGACAAGATTGCAGACAAAGAAATTGTCATTCAATATGTGCCCACTGATGAACAGGTAGTTGATGTATTCATCAAAACCTTCAGGCATTGATAAGTTCACTTTCTTCAGAAGAAAACTCAACCTTACACGAAAAGAAAAGAGACATCATCTTGGAAGAGGAAGTCAAAACACGTGCAAGTTCATGGACCAAGGTTTTTGGCTGAATTCTCAAAACCCGACCTATGTTATGCAATAAGCCTAAGCATCGTTCCTGCCATTTAAAAAATTTTTCAGACTTGTCCTCCTTGCTCTGTTGCGTGCTTCACTATAACTGAAAGGTTTAGCTTCAATTTTGGATGATGAACCATACTCTGAAGCAAGGGTCATTTCCCCTTAATGTTATTTGTCTTGTCTTTAAGATGATATACATATACAGCTCATAGTTCTTTGTAAAAAGATCATCCTTATACAAGAACACAAAAACGCAGCAATACAAAAATTCAGAATTCATTCTTAGTTCTTTTCTAACTTATCACAAGGATTTAAACTGTTGTTGATACAAAGCAACCCATATCCTCAACAACTTAAATTTTCCTAACAAGTTACAAAACATACAGAATAAACAACACCATAGGAAGCATGAATAAAGTGTTTTCTGGCAACAAGACTTGCTCTTGGACCAGTTCAGTGTTGCATGAGAAATAATGGACCCATTACAAACCCAGATAAAATATCATCATACAATAATACAAGTCAATGATGCATAGAAATATATAATTAATCAAGTTACCAACAAACTCTTGGAAACATGCAAATGGACGCATAAACACATTAGAAAATTAACAAAAACCTTGGTGAGATTATGATATGACAACCTTTATTAACTTACCATTAAGTGGCGCTCACTTTTTCCTTGGCTTGGATGAAATATTACAGAATTAGCTTCACAAATTGTCGATGGATGCCTTAAAAGCTTGCGTATGACCTCTGAAGAAATGCTTAAAGCTAAGAAAATCCTCAGTTTTGAAGAACAGAAAGTACAGAAAAGGAAGATACATAAAATACAGCAGCAACCGTTACAGATTCTTTATTTTTTTTATGGTTCTCCAAAAGTAAGATTGCTTTTTTCGGCTTTTGCTTTCGCTTTTGCATTGCTCTGCGGCAACACTTTGCTGAGATGAATGCATATAATCATTAATGTAACATTATTTGTGCATACAGTGAACCAAATTTAAAGGGAAAAACAAACAAACATTCCAATTGTTAACCGAAAGTAGACCCCATGAAAAGCAATTTGTTATAATACTCAACTTTCAAATTAAAATGATTCATTCACTGCACTGTTTCGTTTGCCATGACGAGAAAGCAAAGGAAAATAAAATAAATAAATCAAGAATAAAAAAATACTCTTATTGAAAAAAATGGAGAATAAAAGTAAAATCATGATTGACATTAGACTAGCATAGCGCAAATTCTCGATGAGCACTCATTTTTTTGCATTATGATATATGCCATCAAGAGCATTATTTTCATTTTTACTTTTATTTCTTTCTACTCTTAATTAATTAAGGAAAATGTGCTGGTTACAAGAAGAGTGCTGCCTATTTTTCTTCCGATCACAATTGCAAACATCAGTGACCAGCTGTTTGGTTTCCAGCATTTCTTGTTTAATCATTCTGATGGTAAGCATGAGTTTACCGGAAACAGTACTTTTTCAGCTTTGTGGCCAGGAGATGGAATCCTGGGCTTTGGATGAATTCATTCTCAAGAATTGGAGCAATTTACAGTTTGCTGCTTAGAGAGGAAGAGAATATTGAAGAGAGGAAAAAAAAACTTTTTGGTTTGAGGTTGAGAAAGAGAGCTCGTAATACCACCGGTTTTTAAGACAATTGCAGAACAGTTTTGTTCCCAAATGACCAAATTGAAGCCAGCAACTTGTATCAGGAAGCTGTTTGTGCAAACAGTGATGGATCAAAGAGAAATTCGAGAAAGCTAAGGATATGTTGCAGGGGTGCATTGAGAAGAATCCATTTGTGGGAAATGCTGGAAAAGGCCTTGTGCCTCTGTTGGAATTGGGAAATCCTTGCGACAAGAGAATATCATGGGAAGGATGAATTGCTGGGACTAGAGTTGTGTACATGAAAGCTAAAGAAAAGTTTTGGCCACAAACTTCTTGGGGTATTCTCAATTTGGGACATTTTGAGGTAAAATAACATAGTGTTGTATTCAGTATTATTCAACTGTTTGAAGTATGTTCCTGTTTGGCCAAACAATCAATAAATGTGGCCAGTAATAATGTAGTAACGTGTGTATGTCTGTTGTAAAATATTCCAACGGGCAATAGAATTAGATGTTCTTAAGTTCTTCCCTATTTGCTCCATCTGTATTTGAATACATTAGCAGTAATAAAATCCTTCTACTTGTTACTATCTATGAACATGAAGTTTGATTTGTCGATATATATGTATATGGCTCGGGCGGTCATTTCTCGAGTTTGATTTGGAACATTGCAAATAGAAGACCGATAATTAATAGGCGAGCAAAGAGCAGTGAAGTTCTACCATGCCAAAAGTATTTGGGCTGAATAGTTACAAACTTATCTCTTCTTTACTCTCTTGTGATTTTTTTAAAAAAATATATTGTCTCCTACTTTTAATTATTATTTGTTTAATATCTAGTGACTAAGTATACTTTTTTTCTAAGAGGCAGTAGCTAATGGGATTGATATAAGGTTAAAAAAAATAGTAATGGATCAAAACCATGATAGAAAATGGATATTATAACATTATAAGATTAAAGGTTTTACCTTCATGTGCAAGTAAAAGTAGATTTCATGACCCAATAGATGCATACAATGAAGTACCACCCAGCACTATGATCCAAAGGATTGATTTCTCTAGCAAAAAATATTGATAACTAATCGAAAATGAAATAGAGATCATCATTTTCAATTACTAATGAACCAAAGTAGTCATTGAAATTGGTATGGTATAGCAAATCCAAGCCTATGGAATCCGAAATTCATCCTTAATATAATTATGTATGATTTGAAATGGCATAAAAATTGAGTAAACTCAGAGTTTATGAGGTGAATATTCTATATGGTATTACTGAACATGTTAGTTTGCAAATCAACAACAAATGTGTAACTCATTACAAATAACATTGTGACAAGTTTATATCCTTTTTTTGATATTCACATATCTTACTTCCATTTTTGTTTTTTGAATATTCATATATCTTATATCCAAATTTTTAAACTTTTATATTATTTGATTTAAATTTTATATTAATTATTTAAATTTTTATGTTAATTGTGTTAAATTTTTTCTTTTATATTTTGAAGTGACATATATGCTTTGGATAACATAAATTTTGACAACATTTTGTGATCAAGAAGGGGAAAAAGAAAAGCAATTTCTTAAGCTCATCATTGATTAGTCATCATGAGAGTTGATCAATTTACCACGCAGCAAGCTGAGAACATGTAAATTAAAATAATAAAGCCAACATGGTATCTAAAATTGTAGTTTTACATATATAAAAATACAAGGATATCTATCTAATCATATGGCAAATTATTTTGCCATATGAATAACCATCACAGTGGTAGTGAATAATAGACCAGTAACCATAGTTTTCAAACAATGATATCTCCACTTTAAATGCAAATGGGTTCATATACAAATCATCCATGTCCTAAAACTTTAACTTCACGACTCCAAACAAACCAAATCTCAAGAAATAATAATTGATTTTGATAAAATTGGTTTATTCAACGCAACTGAACTCTCATTTATTCATCCTTGGGTTGTGATGAAAAACCTAGCAAAAACAAAAACAACTGAGCCATCATGCATCATCACATTTTTTTCCTTGATTTTTCAAAGCCATATTAACGATCCAAACACACTTCATTTCCCACTATGAGTTTTGATTTTCACGGCCACTTTTTAGATTGTGCATTCAAATTTTTTTAATATATTTTTAAAATTTTACGCAAATTGTTTTAATTTTTGTATTTTATATTTTAAATATTAATCAGTTCAAATTTTTTTATTTCAAATTAGCAATACTTTTTACTTTCTAAGGGTAAAGGCATAGCAATTTCCGATAATTTAGTTGATCATATTCTAGTTGGTTATTTTACATATTAACAACAATGAAAAGACGCCATTAGGGACAAAACTTATGCACTACTCAACCTGCTTGGCAAGACCATTGGCTCTCTATTTTACTAAATCAAAATTTCTCAGGGAACTATTCGTTGTAAATTGAGCAAACAGTTATTCATTCCTGTCATTGTTTCAAATGATCATATTGTAGGAATTTATTGTTATAAAAAAATCCTGGATTTGTAAACCTACACTTATCACTAATTCAGTTTTGAATGAATCTTATCATTCTTGTTTTTAGAAATTCATATTCATTAAAATGGGCACGCAAACGGTCATCAAAGTAATGCTCCAATTGATCTTTCAAGTTATTATTTATAATTTTAAAACTCTTATGATTCTTTTTGTTCATAATCTCATTATGTTTTTGTGACTTCTGCTGTTTATATGTTGATTATGTGTTTGTATTATCCATACTTTGACTAGATACTGCTGTTGCTTCCAAACAAAATTGAAATTTATACAAAATGAGCCTATTCAAGTAGATTTCAATCTTTATGGACAAGGTATTGGAGAATGCAGTAATGCGTTAGGATAATTTATTGGTTATCTTGCATGTGATTCATCAATAATGCCTCTTAATTTTAACAATTGGGGACGTACGTGCCAGATAACGTTAAACAAAATATTAGAAGCATATTGGAGGTGTGTTAGCTATATCTCTTTACGTTCTTTAAAATATTTAATTGAAAATAAGTGTTTTGATTAATTTCAAATTATACTGTTATCAAAATTTAATGTAGATTGGGTTATCAGTGGAAAATAGATTAATGAGAAATTAGCCCACCATTGGAGGAGTTGAAAATCAATACTAAAGAATAAATATACTGAATTAACGAATGATGAGGAGAAAATAGCCTGTCCTAAGGATGAGGTAGGAGAAGAATAATGGAATTTGTTGATTGAATATTGAGAGTTAGAGAATGGATAAGTAAGAATGTTTTATTTAAGTTTATTAAATATTACCTTTATACAACAAATAAATTGCTTCTAAACATATTTTGGTTGTAGGATCGTAGCAAAACTACTAAAGCTAATTTTGCGAAGTTGAAGACAAATCATGCAGCAAAAAGGAAAATCTTTGCAAAGATTTGACATGAATTAGTTATTTAAGTTGAAATTTTGAGAAAGATTGTAGGAACACAAGAGTACAGTCAAGGCAAGTTAAATTGATTTTTATTTCATGATAACTCAGTATATACACATAGATTTTATACAGTTTATAACACGAAAACAGATAAAGGTACGGCATGACAGAATAGTAGGTATGTTCTCTCAATTATAATGCAATCAAATTTTATAGTTAGTAGGAGAAGCACATGCAAGGATGAAGAAGAGCAATTCCAAGATCTGCTCAGATTTCTTTAGCAGAAAGATGCAATGCACCAGTGGACTGAATTCATTGCTTTTGAGCTTACAGCAAAGCAGCCTAACCCAAAACCTCAGCCTGCAGCTATCTTAACTATTTAGTCATTCTACTTATATTATTCTTTATTAATATAAATTATATTACACTAATGTAAAATTGCTTGTTTTGTTATAGAAATGAGCAAAGAGCCAGATAAAATAGCAATGTTTATTATCACTCGCACAAAAGAAAAAAGAAAGGGTTTTTAGCTCTTTTATATTTTAGTTCAGAGTAAAAAAAATGTTATGTTTTAGTTCCTTGGTCTTGTATTTTTTTTTCTCGGGCTCTCTTGTAATTTTTTGCACAATGCTGTCAATGGGAAAAGTTAAATCTAAACTTTTATTATTATTATTATTATTTTGCATGTTCATTTGCTTATTATTTATGACTTGTAGAGTGAAATGAATAAGCTTGTTAACCAACAGCCAAGTGCATCAAAGAATCAAAATTCTTGTCTTACTTATGGTAACAGGATTCGTAAAGTAGATGTTTATGGTCCTCAACCGCATTAAAAATGTTGGAAGAAGAGCGAAGCAGCAAACAGCTTGCAGAATATGCCGAATGGAGAAGGAAATGAAAGAATTTAAATCCACCCTTACAGAAATTTTGACATGTGTTAAGACAGCAAAATGGAACAAATGAATACACTTAAAAATGCTAATTAGTATATGAGTTCAGATCCTTTGAAACTTAGATATTATGAGAATTAGTGAATAGCTTTGACATTTTTTTGCTTTAAAATTTAATTTTTTTTTATCTATATTAGAAAATATTTAATTATATTTATTTTTCAAGTAATTTATTATTTAATGATGATGCTTAATATATGTTATTATACTAATAATTTTAGATATTAATGTTCTATTTATATATATATATATTTTTTTTTGTGACATAAAATGATACTATTTTAATGATAAAATTAAGAGTCGGTAACTATAATATTAGAGACACGTTTAATAGTTATTGTTTCCATTGTTAACGATAAAATAGATTGTCTCTATGATATGATTTAAGACACATTAACAGTTATTGGTTAGAGTAATAATGACATTATCCATTGTCACTAAATGTTTAATATTGACATACAAATTTGTTACTATTTAATTTACTACTGACTAAATAAATAATCACTAAATATATTAAAGCGATGTATAAAATAGTCACTACATAAAAATATAGAGATAGAATTATTAATTCTAAAATATTTATATTGTGATAAGTTATTATTTTTATTCTTAATTTTCATCAATTAATATTTGTTCGTTATAAAATAATTATTAATGATAACTGTGGATCTATGCTTTAAATTCTCTCAAGGCTCTGGGCATTCTGAAGAGCTTGATGGCTGAAGCAGAAGAAAAGAAAACCGAATGCAGGAGTAGTGGAAGTTAAGAATGATAAACTAGCATCTTAGCTGTTTAACTACCTTCTGTTATAGCAGATAAAACTATGCGTTTTAGCCCTTATTATAGCACAAATAAAAGGCTGAAAAACTTGTAATTCATGGACAATTCTTGAATATAAAAACGCGCCAGAAACTAAGTGAATTAACTCTAGATATTCATTCATACATTCTTGTTGTGAATTTACAATTTTTTCTAGTTTTAAAGAAACTACATCTTGGAGATAGTTCTGGTTTGAAATAACTTATCATCTTCAACAATAACTGCAGTGTATATACAACCAAATGTCATTATATACTTGTGACAGTCATTAAACTGTCACTATATAAATTAGTGACAATGCCAAATGCAATGAATAAATACTTACAATTTTTTTGCCACTTAATATATTTAGGGACGACTAATACATTTATAGAGACAAATATTTTTTATCACAACATATGACCTTTTTTGTAGTGGTATTGTAGACTACAACAAATCTAATTTCGAACCCTCAAAAGCAAATCTAAATATAGAATAGATTTGGTCTTCTTGAAAGTTAGCTAGTTAGTTAGTTATTATTATTATTATATGAATGACACTAGTGTTGCATAAGAAGAAACTCTCCTATCTAATGCAGTGCAGTAATAAATAAGGTTTCCCAAAGAAAAATCACCTAACCAATTAAATAATAATAACAAAATTACTATTTTGTGATGATGTTTTTAGACGGTATTCTTCTTGACCTGTTGATATAATTTTTCCTTAGAAAGTTGAGATTACAAGCATTTGGAAAAGATGAGAACAAAGAAGGAAAAAAGAATGAAAGACTTAATTGGATTTGTCATATAGTGGAGAAATGAAACGAAGGAGCAAATTTAAATATGTTATTTGGATTTGTGGCAAGGATGAGAAATGCAAAGATGCAACAAATTTACGGCTGTTATTATAAAAGAAAATATATTTTAAAAAAATAAGATTTTGTTGTATCTAATTTTAGTCTGTCTATGCGAAAAAAATTCTAATCAGTCTGGAAGAGAAATTCTTTACATATATTATCATTGTATTAGATGATATTTTGTATAAATAATTTCGTCATTATTTATCAATAATTTATTGTTTATAATTTTTAATTTTAATTGTGAGCGGGTATCCTCAACTTAAATTCAATATCAATTTTGAATTATTGATGTATCCAACACAACACTTATCAATTTTGAGCTATTGATGCATCATGCAATGCAAGGGTAGATAGGAATGTGGAGTTGACAACGTTTTAAATTTTAACTATTATATACTAGATATGCTCAACATTTGATAACTTTTTCTGCATGTTTAGATAACTTATTTTCATCAACAATTGATTTCTGTTAATCTCAGGCTGTAGTTATTGAAGGATGTGATTGAGAATTAGTTTACCTAATGAAAATTTTTTTCTTTTTTCTTTTTCTTTTTATTTGTCTATTTTGATTCGTGTAGTTGACAGAAATTATTGAATTTTTGTATGTGCATCATCATAAGTGTTTTTCCATGTTGAATTGTTGTGAGGATTTGGTGTATGCATGACAGGTTGTTACAAAGTACCCTACAAATGCACTTGCACATCGTCTTACTTTGATGTTTAGTTTTCTCTATTTGTTTGTCGATTTACTTCGATTTGGTCAGTGTGTACAATATCTGACTCTCTAATAACTACATTCAGTTAGTAAGATCTTTGGTGAAAATATTATTTAACAGGTATTAATTAATTCCATCAACAGTTAGAAATTATTTTTTTAATAGTGTTTTGAAGAATAATTTACAATATCAAATAATTAAGTTTGAAGTACATGCACAACCTTCAAAATCTTTGCCACGAAGGGATCGCATGGGTTGCTCTCGGAAAATTCCTGAATAGTTATTTGAAGATTGGATGGAAAACAAGTAAATTTGAAGGTGGCCATGCCATGTGTCAGGACCTCTTTCTCTAGCCCGCATGGCACCTATCGATTGGGATATATTTAAAGGTTATCCTTGAACAACTCTTATGTACTGGTTTAACATGACTGACTACAGAGGATGACTCTAGTCCTCAACCAATTTTATGCTAGGAAAGGCCAATTTTCCTCACTCTATGAACGTGGAACTAGAGCTACACTTGTTGGTTATGTCTCAACTAACATGCTTAGAAATTAGGGTGTGATAAACCACTTCCACTAGAAAATTATGTATGCCCTCGTGCATGGCGCAATCTCCTTAGGTCCCAACCCAATCAATTGCTATGGTCTACCCTGTCTGCTATTCTCCTCTAAAACTAGTGCTTGGAGTAGATTATTAGGACGTTTAAGTATTGTGACGATAGTTTAAGATGAGATAGACCTTACATTACCGTACTCAACTAAGCTCCTTTTTGCATATGCTATTCTAGCATATACTTCTCTAAAGTATCGATGAGACTATCAGAGTGTTACACCCTTTCTCTAGCTTACATGACACCCATCTGATGAATTCGAAGGTCAGCCTTCAACAAATCGCATGCTACTTATTTTGACTTGTTTCAATCTCATTAAGAGGACAACCCTAGAAACCGGTTTTGTGCTAGGTAAGGCCGATTTCCATGGAACTAAAGCCACACTTGTTATTTGCACTTTAAAAAGTATGCTTGAATATATATAAACAAGATTTTTTTTATCTATTATAAAATATGATAAAAATAAGAATAATGTGAGGTTGAATTATAAGTGTGAGCAGTAGATACTAGGGAAATTTGAGTGCAAGTTTGCCTTGAAAAAGTAATATTTTTACAGAGTAATGCAGTTTGCATGGTATAGTGAATGTTTATTTAAAGGAGAGTCTTGGGTTAATATATCCAAACTGGCATAAGATCATAGTGTTAATGCCTCTTTTATTTACATGGATATTATCATTACTTTTGACTTTTAATTACTTTAAATGAATTTTGCAGTTTTAAGTAAATAGGAGAACAAGAAGCTAAGAAAACGAAAAGAATCAAAGTGTAAAGCAGTAATTTACCTACGGAAATCGTCCAGGATTTCTTGAGGGAGGTCAATAGGTCACTTTTCTTCAACGCGGCGCTTTAAGTTCGAGGGAGACCTCTCATTGCCGTTAAGTAATTCAAAACCTGTTTTTACTTTTGTTTTGGAGTTTGGAATCCGGAATGAGAGCAGAGGAAGGGCGTTAACAAAATTCAAATCGGACTTGCAGGTTAGTCTTAGCGACGACGATAAGTGGCACAGGTGTCTTCGGCATGGCTGATATTTGTTAAGAGTGATTATTTTTTTCTCTAGGGGGGGGGGTTAAGCGTACAAATCAGGCTTGATTCACGGGGACGCGGGATCAAACTTGGTCAGTCTCACCTGAGTATATCATTAAACTTGTCAGCACAGTCTAGTTAAATGGCCAAGCAACCTTCTTATAGACTTGCCCATTAGAATGAACTAAACATTGCCAGCTAACTATAACTTTCCTTGCCCAGAGGGTAATGAAGCTGAAAGTACATGTATTAAGGCTCTCCAAGACAACACTTCGATCTTTGCTGTTAAGTGACAAGGACCGAACAAATTTCTACCAACCTGAGGGAAAGCCAAGTGGTACGGGTACCCACTGTCTGCACTGTTCTCGTAACACCACAGTTGTTGGTCTTCAGAAGGCATTCGAGACGGGCAACTTTAAGATAAGATCAGCATCTTGTTTGATAAAACTGCTTCTTATCAAGTGTTCGTTCCAAAAACCATTGCCTGCGATAACATCTGCAGCCCTTTAAGCTAGGAGATAAAGTCTTGGAAGTCACCGGCTTCAAGCCACTGCCAATCCTCCACCTTGAGCCACATTCAAGGAAGTGGGGGTGCTCTATTTCTATCTTCAACTATTTTTTAAAGTAAAAGAATTCTTATTCATCAATAATCACTCATATTTTCTACATCAACTACAGCTTGAAGTCGCCATAAGAATTTCATCTCGTAATTAGAATCTAATGTATGCAGATTTGATCTTGATGTTACTGCAACGTATGTAACAAGACGGTGTTTTGCGTCCAATGCCTAGTGGTTTTATTCTTGTGTTAACACTAATTACTTTACCAGTGGTATGTTTATATTCCCATAAATTTTGTTCTCCAATGATACGTACGTATACAACTCCGTAGACAACCTCGAACTACAGCCTTGTTAAGTAAGTGAACACAAGTACAGAATAATTGACACTAAAAAGCCACCTAAAGATTAAACTATTATCAAGATTGACATTTCTGAAACAATGCAAGTACTAGAATAGACAAATTACATGGAAAACCAGAGGCCTTAAACAATTATCTTAACATTTAGCTTTCCAATTCATGTCAGAATTGATTAGGTAAATAAGAAAGCAGTCTAATTTGGAAAGGACAATTGTTTGACAATGAAAGCTATAGAACAAATGCTTGCATGTCTTCACTTCATTGTGGCCAAAATGTGCTCCATCCTCAAACATCCAAAGTGACATTTGATCTATATTTGGGATGGAAAATATAGAGTTGATGCAAAAATATGAAAGTTTAGCATGCTAGCATTACTCCCAGTGTTAGTCCCAAAGCTCAATATACTATTTTAGCAAAAATAATGACGGAGACGAACAGCCTAATTCCCAGAGAATGGCAAGTCTTACAAAGCCTTAGTTCAACGATAAGACCATCTCCAATCTTCGCCATCACCATCATCCGCTTCCTCATTATAATAATGAGAGTGAATGTCGTCATTGTCAAAATCATCATAATAAATCTCATCTTCACTACCACTTTCATTTCCATCTTCTGATTCATCGGAGGCCTTACATTCTGCTCCTCCTTCCTCTTCTCCCACATCAGACATTTCATCCGGATATTCATTTCGTGGATTATCTTCAGCTGAGAATGCCAAAAGATGAAGTCAGTCAAATATGGACATTTTTAACTTTAGAGCAAATTGATGATCAGAGACCAATAGTCATAATACCATTTGAATCCTCACTGTCATATTCTGACTCATCCGGGCCATCACAAAATTCCTCATCATCAACTTGCACCCTACGCCAAGATAATGTCTCAACTTCAAATAAAACGTTGTGCAGCTAAAGAAATACTCAAATATATAACAAGCAATGCTTACAAAGGAAATGGGTGCAAAACATCTTTGTCATCAACTTTCATGTCATCATTCACAGTGTAATAATCATACACATAATCATCTGCAAATGCCAAAAAAAAAGTTGTAACCCATCAAGCTGTAGCCAACAATAAAAGCAACTAATCACTACCTGACACTAAAAAAGGGCTAAATTAGTAACTAATAGTTTAGAGACATGGTCACAACTGCAGTTGAAAACATTAAAATACTAATGAAATCAACTTTTCTCTCTCCTCTAACACAATGTGTTAGATACCATCCAGCAGTTTCATTTGTTTATATAAGATTGAAAGCCATTTTAAATTAATAAAACAAGGTAGCTGAACAGCAAAATAAATGTATTAAGTGAAAAATGATTATCAACGAAAGAAACTAGAAAGCAAAACCTTGTCTGGAGATAAAAGTACACATATCAGATTCAATCTCTGCAGCAGCATCCGGTAGAAACTCCCTCAGTATAGGCAGATAGCTAGACAGCAATCTTCGATCCTCCAGAGATGTAATGCTGGTACAAAGACGTAGGGAGAAGTAACTTTCAACAAAGATGCAAGGACTAAACAACTTTCAACATCTGGTGAGTATAACACAAACAAATGAATTTCATAATGACAAAACTTACTGCTGGTTTTGCACCTCATCAGATCTTTCTTCCACATCGACACGAACAACATCATAAAAATGACACATTTCACACAAAGCATTATCATGCGTTTCCTTTTTGTTGCCTTTTCTACTCCTCCATATCTGCTCAAAGCGAGCATTTTTTGCCAGTATCTGTTGAAGGAAAAGGAAGCAAAATGAAAATTCCACGGAAGGAATAAGGAAAAAGTATTTTGTTTAACATACACATTATAACAATACTGGTTTAACCACTTAAGGAACCGCTGAGTGGAACTAATTGTTTTGCAAAGATTAGCCATTGTTCATTTTAGCAGTGTTACATCAACTTAATTTTGAAAATAATATATCTTAATTTATATTATCTTTTCCAAATTGATCAAAGATTTGAAAAAGTACCAATACAGCACATCAAACTTAATATACAATGGAAGAAAAGAACCAAAGGCATAATGATGTAGAATCAAGAACTAAGTTTTAACAATATTTTATTAAGGATATTGATGTTGATTTGAGGGATGTTGGATGATCATTTGAATGAGATTTTGTTTCATGTATGAGGTTCAATTTAATAATAGATTCAGCTTATCTTTCAGCTTAAAAATAGGCCTTGAGTATATTTATTTTTGCAAAGCTTATGAATCAGTAAAAGAATGTTGTCTTGAATATCTCCAGCTCTATTGTCCTATCTATATTCTGTCTCTAGCTCTTTCCCATCTCATTCTCTGTACTTTCCCTCCAACTTCTCAATTCTATCTTGAATCTCTAATTTAAACTGTTCTCTCTCTTCTATTCTCTTTTCTTACATCAAATTCATATCAAAGCAAGACTATTTTCTATATGCTTCAAGGCTATTGAACACAAAATACCAACAAAATCACCATTCAAAGTGTTCAAAGTATAAACTAGGTTAGAAACTCGTGTGCTGCCTTTGCTTGGTTCAATGTTGTATCTCCAGCCAGACATTTTGGAACATAATGTGAATTGACAGAACCAATGTTCACTCAAGTATGTTTCATCAGGGAAGAATGATACAAAATCAAGAATCAAATTCAAGATTATTATTTTTTAAAAAAAGGAAGAAATTCACAGATATTGATGTTAATTTTATTATGATTTGGACAGTCATTCCAATGAGATTTGAACCATCCAGTAGCTTTATCTTAGTCAATAGATTGAGTTTGTCTTAATAAATAGACTAGATTTATCTTTTGGTCTATGAATAGGCCTTGAGTTTATTTTTCTGGGCCCAAAACAAGAATGAACAAAAATGATATGGCCTTAATTACATCTCCCCATTCTATTTTGTTTATTGTTCTTGCCTATCTCCTCTCTACTTCCTCTCTAATTTTTACTATTTCATCTTAAATTTCTATTTTGTTTATCGTTCTTTTCTATCTCCTCTCTACTTCCTCTCTAATTTCTACCTACTTCATCTTAAATTTCTATTTTGTTTATTGTTCATTTCTATCTCCTTCTCTCTACTTCCTCTAATTTCTACCTATTTCATCTTAAATTTCTATTTTGTTTATTGTTCTTTTCCATCACCTTCTCTCTACTTCCTCTCTAATTTCTACCTACTTCATCTTAAGTTTCTATTTTGTAACCTTTTCTCTTTCTTCTATTCTCTAGCTGCCATTGTTCTCTCCGAACCTACATCAAGGAGATATTATCACAACAATAATTTTATTCATTCATAAGCTCTAACAAAATAAACACATTGAAGGCTAATCCATTTATTAACATAAGCCTAAAATAATTATTATGATAGATATAATCTATCTATTAAGATAAACCTATGGATAAAATAAATCTTTTTCAAATGATTATAAATATGCTCAAATCACTCCCCATCTATTTCCCTTCACATCTCTATTTGGTTTCTTGTTCTTTTCTATCTCATTCAATGCATTTCCTTTCTCCAATATTTTTGTTGCCTATCATGAAGTTCTACTTTCTAATCTTTTCTCTCTTCTATTTTCTATCTAACATTTTCCTTATCCCACAACACATTTCAGAATATGCATTTTAGAAAAACTAAAGAAGTTTATAAGAAATGAGTTCAGTAATAAAAGTAAAACAGAGATGTATGCTTGTTCATAATTGCCTAATAGCACTCACAACTTGTATGTAGAACAATTAAACATCAGAAATAAATAATGAAGCTACATTTTAGAGATTAGTAGTATAGTACAAGCTATATATAAAGTAAAGATTAGTATGATTTTCAAGCTTAGCATCACATTGAAGATTGAGGAGCAACAAATCAGCTACAAGCCAATTCGTTTTGACTCCAAGAAACATGATTTGGCCCCTTTAAGGCATCCAGCTCAAGGTCCTCAACGATCTCCACCACCCAATAGTTTTGTTTTCTTTTGAAGTAAAATTCTTTCATTTTCGTCTGAAGCTTTGATGTTAAACTTTCATTTTTTAGCTGTATGTATGCGACACAAAATTTATGCCACAAGACTTTCTTCACAGAGCAAGGTCCTTTATTAATGGACTAGATTAGAACTAAATTTGCGGCTTTCCTGTTTGCATTTCAAACTTGAAAAGGCCTTTGGGAGGACAATTCAGGCGGGGCATAAGGTTCTTTATGAGACAAACAATAATTCAGTTCGTTTTACTTTAACCTTGCTCTAGCCTCTTTAACGGTTATCATTTCTTTGGTAGGTCAACACGTTGCTTGAGTTATAAATATATAATTAATGAATAAATACGGTACAGATGAAATTCTAACGCAGATATAGACCATTGGAGTAAAGTTTTGAAACAAAACTAGAATCAAGTTAGCCATTAATTCTTAGGCACTCAAATTAACATCCAGTAGCTTCGCATGTTCTATTTTTGTATATTTTTCAGACTTGTTTTCCACAAATGGACAAAAGAAATAAATTAAATGACATGTAGTAAACATGGCTGAAGAGAAGTGTTTTTTCCAAAATCATTTCCAACAAAACGAGTCAAAGTTTGCTAATGTTATACATGCTAATGCATTCACCAAGATTCCTACTTCAAGCTTAAATAATGTTTTTGTCTTTATATGATCTACTATTTATCGAACAGGCACTTTGAATATGAGATCAAACTGACATTTACATCCCTTACCTCAACATGCAAGGGTTCACAACATGCAGTTTCAAACTAAATTATTGGTAACTCCCTAAAAGATGGTTGTCACACATAATGAGTGGGCAAATTATTTGACAACCAATCAAATCAAGATTATAAAAAGAAAAAAAATGTAAGCATTCTCTCATAGGAATAAAAAAAACAAATGCAACTAAAGAAGATTCCCAACATAATTTAATCTAAAGAAAAGATTAGCGTAGTCATGAAATGACCAAACAAAAAAAAGAATGTAGTAATGAAGAGACAATAAACACCGCAAGATTAAAAAATAATGCACGGACATCTATCAAAAAAACATTTGAATTAAACTGCCCCAAGACATAATTCAAAAAATTATGAAAAGTTAGATTATACCTTTTCCTTTAAAGAAGAAAGATATGCATGAATTATCATGTGCAATAGCATGTTCTATGTCAAGTAAAATGATCTATGAAATTCTTCCATGTAACATACCTCTTGCTGTCGTCTTGCTTTAGAGATATTTTGATCTTGTCTCTGCAGACAGTAAAATAGAAATATAAACATATTAGCTATGAGAGTATCTAGGTGCCCATATCATCCTCTTTACATTGAATTGGACTATCATTCCATAAATCCATCCACCCTTAGTTAGTTGTTGATAAAGAAGGGTACTTACATTATCTTTCTTGAAAGCAACTCTACGTTCCTCACTCTTCGTTTTACCATCAAGCTCATTAGGAAAATTTGGCTGCAAAAGGAACACTCAATAATTAAACAATAATGAAAATGTCCTTTGTTGTATATTACAATGAGAAAAGGACAAAATGTTGCACTGGAAATATGCAACTTCCTAGAGGGATAATGAAAATAAAATAAGATCCAGCAAACAAATGTAACATGGCCAAATAAATGTGATATAAAGCTCCATACTGACCACATGCAATTGGACAAAGTCAATGGTGTCCTCGAAAGTGCTTACAGTCTGAACATGCTGCACAAAAACCTTCCTAACGTTCAATTCCTCTGGTGCAAATCAAGAACACAACATTAGAATGGTAGAGAATAAGGTGGCACATTTAATAATGGGTAATACTTGCCACCAGATGAAATTCCAATATGGATTGGACCTGTAAACTGAATAAGGAAAATGAACTAGCTGATTTGAGCTGGACCATCAAAATAAGAAAGCCTATAGCCTCAAAAAAATTTTAAATGTTTTGAACACTTTTGCACATCAGTTTATGATTTTGCAAACAGAAAACAATTATTTAGGTATTCATTGTCTGTGACAAGTGAAAGGTTACAGACACATTACATCACATAATTTAACATTTATACAAGAAGAATCGAAACAAAACTAAATTTCGTTACATTTCTCAAAAACTATTTAATTTCAGTAGAGAAAAAGAAATTAAAGTTGAAAGTTCACTGAATTTACCTTTGCCAGAAGAATCAGAGATTGATAGCTTCTCAAAGTCTAACAATGGCCGTTTCAGTGGCCTCTCATTGATTTCTAGCCCTACAAAACACACCCAAACATAATCTTTATTCAACCTCCATTTTCTTTACAGGGAAATTGAAACTTTAAATTTGATTTAGAGAAATAAATGAAAAAACAAAGAATCAAAGAAAAGATAACGCACAGAAAGCGTCGAGCCGTCCCTGAGAGGCTTTGCGTTTAACCCTAACAATAACAGGCTTGTCTTCTGTGGGTTTTGGTAGGGCTGAAGAGCTATCAACGGTGGCTGCCATGAAGCCGTGCAGTGCAATTGCAGGTTCCAATTTTAAAACGATTAGCTTCAATTAAAGAAAAAAAAACAAAAATGAATAAATAAATCTCAGGCAAAGAATAATTTCTGAAATAAATTCAAACTTTCCTTCAATCAGCAAGTAAATCGCAGAATTTAAACAATAAAAACACACGCATTCAGCTTTAAACAAATCATAATCTAGGTGGGTTTCCCCAATAATCAACAACAAATTGAAGTTAGGGCTTGCATGTGAGACTAATCATCAAAATTTCAAAATTAACACTTGTATGTAAAAATTAATTACTGAAATTAGGCTGAAAAAGACTAATTAAAGAATTTCAGCCAAAACCCTTGAACGAATTTCAATTCTTCCTCTTACTAGTAGAGCTTTCTATCTCTAACAGCTCCAACTTTACCTTAAAAAGGATCAATGTCTATCTAAATAGAATCTTCTCTGTTTCCCCTTATTCTTCTTCTTTCCTTTGTCCTTCTTTCTCTTCCTTTTTACCGTTCTGGAACTACGCCAAAAGATATAAACCAATAAAATTACAAACCGTATTGGCTTCTGTTGGCTTGGTATTTGCTTCTGCTTTTGTATTGCCAAAAGCGACATCCGTATCAACAAATAAAAAGAAAAATCCGAGTTAAGTGAGATGGTTTTAACTTTGGGCTTTGGGTTTTGTTTTAAAACTTAGGGTTGATGTCAGGTGATTGTAACACCCATTCATTCAAGGCCTGCCAATTCACTCTTGAGGGTGAGCCTATAGTCATCTCTTGCTATAGTCCACATGATAATATTTAATATGTGGTCGGTCACTGATCAGGTCGAAGAAGACTTTGTTAATGGGGTTGTAGTTGACAACCTGGGGAACAATGTATGAAAATCTTAATCTGATGAGAAAACCAATCATGCAAGGAAAATTGTTTAAATATGTTTATTTAATTTTAATAAAATCATCGCAAATGCATCGATAATATGTTATCAAAATTATCCTCGTAAACTAAGTTAAGAGGGCACACAATTTCATTGTGCCACCAATTCCCCCCGCTTGCGTGTGTTTAGGCATATGCCCAAAACTAAGTCAAAGGTCACCTCCTCGTATGTGGGATTGGCATGATTAAGCAAGATTGCAAATGATTCTATATGGGTTGAACTCAATAAGGAAGGATATAGACATTCACAATAATTTGGAAGCATAAGCATTTTAAAATTGAAACAAAGACCCAATCTTGGAAGGTTATATAATCTCATAGTTGCCAGCATGTGTAAAGTAAGAATTTGTTTTCACTATTATCTCTTTAAATTACATACAATGTTTTCTACCCCTCGATAGATGTCATTTCTCTAGATGGAGAAAGAAATCCACTTATTAGACGTTGATTCTCAAAGACATCCATCAAGCAATATACCCAAATACTCTAGCAATAGCCTTTTTGTATCACCTCAAGAACAAAAGTGGAATATATCCAACTATTATACAACAATAAAAATACAAATGGTTCTAGAGACAATAAAACTTAGTCAACCACAATTGTATCATCTCTATAATTATGTTTCAATATTATCTTTTAGTACATATTCATTAAGTATGACATGTATACTTAACAGTTGCCATCAAGATCCATCTAATGTTTACTAATTTCTAATCTATTAATGGGCGTTAAACCAACCCTTGGGAATAACCTTTAGAGGTAATGGCAACAATACATTAATGAATGAGTTAGAGAGATTGTCTTTAACTCAGGCCAAGGTTGTTTCTCTTTTCTCTTTGATTTATCATAGCATTCGAAAAAAGAAACTTCGAAACATGAACAATGAAAAAGTGGTTACAATATCAGCTAACATAAGCTAAAATTTGTTATACCGTTAGTTTGTGTAGTTGGCAATTTGCAACGAAAATTTGCACCAATAACTTCAAGAATTCAAGATTAGTTATGCCTTGAAAAACTAGTATAAATATATAGCTAACAAAAAGAATAGGAGAGAGATTTTTAGTAAGGAAAAACACAAAAGTGAGATTGATTTCTTAAGTCGAGGTGTCACGCCCCTTGAATTAGGGTCCGTAAATTAGGATTTTATGAAAATAATGTAAGAATAAATATTGTGGTTGGGGATAATTTGGTAGAATTTCACTAACAGAAGATATCCATATGGACTTATAATATATTAAAATTTTAAAATACTCTTAGTATATCTCATGAAACTCCTTAACATTG
>BNST01000110.1:0-42753 GCA_019650275.1 Xylocarpus granatum | reverse complement strand
GCATGGGACAAACCGCAAAAGTGACAGAAACCTTTGCTTCGGCATGGGGGCAACATCCAACACTTGTGGCAATGCTCAGGATGAACTTGTAGTAGCAATGAGAACCTTCTCGGAGATGTTTGAGTGGCATCCAGCCCTTTCAGCAGTGCATGGGATAAAATTATGGAAGTGACAGGAACCTTCATGCGGGCGTGGGAAGGGCATCCTGCGTTTGTGGCAGTGAACAAGGTGAACTTTCAAAAATGATGGGAAACTTTGCATGGGCATAGAAACAGCATCAAGGGGCTAGCGACAGTGTGTAGGGCAACCTTGTAGAAGGGATGGGAACCTTCGTTTGAGCATGGGAGCAACATCGGGTGCTTGTGGCAAAGCAGGGGACAAAGTTATGACAGAGGCATTGGACACTTGTAGCAATGCACAGGATGAACTTCTGAAAGTGAAAAAAACCTCCCTCACTGGCATGGTAGCAGCATCTGGTGCTTGCAGCAGTGTATGGGATGAACTTTCAGAAGGGACAGTAACCTCTGCGAGGGCATTAGTGCGGCACCTGGCACTTGCGGCAGTACACAGGACAAACATCCAGAAGTGATGGGAACCTCCATGCAGGGCATTGGAGTGGCATTTGGCACTTGTGATAGTGCGTGGGACAAATTTACAGGAGCAACGTGAACCTCTGTTCAGGCATGGGAACGACATCTGGCGCTTGTGGCAGTGCGTGAGATGAACTTCTAGAAGCAACGAGAAAACCCCCCTGCAGGTGTCAGAGTAGTATCCAGTGCTTGCGGCAGCATGTGGGAGTGGCAACCAATGCTTGCAGCAGTGCGAGGGACAACATTGTGGAGTTGAAAGGAAACTCCACGTGGGCATGGTAGCATAATCCGGCTCTTACGTATTGGGGTCTAAATTTCTTGTCCCAACTTTTCTACACTTTAAGGGTTAGCATGACCTCAAAACTACTCCTTGACTTGCTATCCCATTTGATCCTTGAGTTTTTCATTTGATTAACATCCCTTAAACTATCCTTCGAGATTAACTAATGATCAAGGATATGCTAGACAAGCAAGACAACTCTTAAACCTGTCATAACTTGCCTTGGTTGAAGAAGAAAACTCATAACTTCAATGTTAACTATTAAGCAGGGAAGACAACTCTTAACTTTGACTTAAGCCCAAGTTATCTCAAGATAACTCTTCAAAGATAATTGAAAAGATAGTTACACAATAATGCTGAAGGCTTTGATTCTTGATTAATGAGTAAAGGCTTAACGATTCGACTAAAGGTTATGGTTACAAATTATGAGGCTATATTTATACTTATGACAGCCTTGTCCTACTTCAACTAGTACTAAAGTTCCTTATTCACTTAGGACAAGGATTCCCAAAACAATTAGAATTCTATCAAGATTGTCCTTATCCAATGGTGTCCTAATCTTACTAGGATTTTTAGTCTTTCTTGATTGCAGAATTCCTCCTAGACTAGAATTCTTATCTTATCCTATCTCCTACAGCTGTTAGATTTCCTCTTGGCATATACTACCAAGGCTAGGACTTTATCATGGCATTTCTACTGCCTCTAGACTTCTCCTTGGAGTGGATATCTTGCTAATGTTGAACTTTAATGGATGTCCTGCTGCTATTGGAATTCTTCTTGACATGAACATCCTTCCTTACCTAGAATTCCACCATGCATGTCTTGTTGTGGCTTGAATCCACCTTGGTATGGATGTCCTTGTTCAATTAAGATAGGTCAGAACTTAGTCGAGCTTCCCTGCTAGGCTGGACACCTGCTGTGTCTAATCTTAATAAGTTCACATTCTGGCCCATGCGTGGTTCTGTCGCCTCCCTTGCTGCCTGCCTCCTCTCTTGCATTCTTCTAAGCCACTCCCATTCTCCCTACCTTCTAAGGTCCTCAACATTGCAGTAGTGTGCAGGACAAACTTCTAGAAGCAATAAAAACCTCTACATGGGTGTAGGAGCATAGTCCTGTGCTTGCAGTAGTGCACAGGACAATCTTGTGGAAGAGATGAAAAATTTCACGCAAGCATAGAACCGACCTCTGACGTTTGTGCCACTGCATGGGATGAACTTAAGAAAGCGACAAAAACGTCCATGCGGGCATGGGTGTTATGTTAGGCTCTTGCGATAATGGCATAGGAGTGGCGTCCAACGCTTATTGTAGTGTGCAGGATGAACTTTTGAAAGTGATAGAAACCTCCCCGTTGGTGTGGTAGCGACATCTAGCACTTGCAGCAGTGCACGGGACAAACTTTTGGAAGCGATGGGAACCTCCGAACAGATGTGGAAGCAGTATTTGGTTCTTATGGAAAAGCATAGGGTGAGCCACAAGAAGTGACAAGAATCTCTGCACTGGTGTGGGACCAGCATCTAATGCTTGTAACAGTGGTTAGGATGAAGTTTTAAAAGTGAGGGAAGCCTCCATGCGGGCATGGTCGCAGCATTCGGCACTTGTAAGAGTGCATGGGACGAACATCTGAAAGCGACAAGAACCTCCTCGCAGGAGTGGGAGTGGGGTCTGGCACTTCTAGGTGTGCACGAGGCAAACTCACGGCAGGGACAAGAACCTCCTCACAGATGTGGGAGCAATCTCTAGTGCTTGTGGTAATGCGCGAGACAAACTTCCAGAAAAGACAAGAAGTTCCCCACGGGCATGGGAAAGGAGTTCGGCGGTTGTGGCTATGTGCAGAATGAACTTTCGGAAGAAAAGGGAACCTCTTCGCAGGCATGGGAGTAGCGTCGGACGCTTACAATAGTGCATGGGATGAACTTTCGAAAGCGACAAAAATCTCCACACTAGTGTGGGAGCAACGTCCGATGCTTGCGATAATGCACGAGATGAACTTCCACAAGTGACGAGAACCTTGTTGTGGTCATGGGAGCAGCATTTGGTGCTTGCGGGCATGTATAGGATGAATTTGCAAAAGGGACGAGAACTTCCTTACAAACGTGGGAGCAATGTTGGGTGCTTATAGTAGTGTGTGGGACAAACTTTCAAAAGCGATGGGAATCTCCTCACTAGCGTGGGAGTGGCGTCTTGTGCTTGCAGCAATGCATGGGATGAATTTCTAGAAGTGACGAGAACCTCCGTGTTGGCGTGGGAGTGGTGTCTGATTCTTGTGGCAGTGTAACATCCTCAAATTCCCTCAAATTCAAGTATCATTAGAGTACCTTAGCACATGTATTTTTATTGTATTTTTGTTATATTTTATTGATTTTTTGAGTAAGAAATATATAAGAAAAGCTTTGGAAATGTGTTGGGGGAAAATTTGGCGAAACTAGGTCCAAATGGTGATAAAAGACAAAATTGCCATTTAGGAAAACTTGACAATGGACAGAATTTGAGACTAATAAGTTAAAGATTATATGATAGAGATTATTAGAGGAAAGGAGTGGTTGAATAACCCTTAAATGGCAAGAATTGTATTTTTGCCAAAAAAAAGGGGCAAAATTGTCATCTTGCCAAGGGCCGAAAGGGTAACGTTGAAATCCAACCACCTAAAAATCTTAGAAATATTGTGAATAATATGTAGGAAGAAATTGTAACTTGATTTGGATGTAAATTCCCTTGGAAAAGATGCAAAAGACAAAAATGACCTTTTATGTTCACCAAGGGCAAAATGGTCATTTCAAAAAGAATCAAGAGACAAAGTGAGATCCAAATTTAAAGAACAAGAAATGAATTATCCTAAAATAGTATGTGTAGTATGATAAGTGCACTAGGGCTCAAATAGAAATGTTAAAAAAGCTAAGGGGTAAAATGGTAAATTGAGCCCTTAGTATAAATAAAGGAAAAAAATGCTAGAATTTTCTTTATTTCTACTTCCTACTGGCCAAAGATCAATTTTCCAAGCCAAAAATCTCACCAAATATGAGAAATTTCAAGAAATTTCTTAAGGAAAATTTCCTAAGTAATGTAAGAATTTTCTGTTGGTACCATTTTTGCTTTGGTTTACGATATTTTAATTTTTAAATATTGAGCTTAATGGGTATTAATGGTAAAAGTAGGTGAAAAAGGGAGAATGAAAACATAATAATTGAAGAATTTTGTATTATTGAGGTAAAAAATGTTTGACAAATTAGGGTTTTTGGATGGTTGAATTTGTGATGGGTTTTGATGAATATATAGTATAATAGAGATAGTAAAAGTTGTGTGATGATAGCTTATATGGAAACATTGGAAGAAAATAGGTTTTATGGATGCATGCAAAATTGGGCAAGGAGGATGCATTAGGGTTTGATTAATTTTCTTCTTGTTTTATGTGCATAATGATGAAATTATGAAATTGAAATCAACTTGGTTAAATTGGTGTGATCGCATGTGATTGGAAGTGAAGAAAATTAGAAGCATGTGTGTGGGTGTGTATTCAGCCAACGTGGTAGGTTAAGGATGGATTACATTTTGGCCATATTATCGCAATTATATAACAGTGAACACACATGAAGTAAGTGAGTAGTAAGATAAGTAAAGAAAAGGAGAAAAAATTGAGAAGAAAGAATAAATGTAGAAACTTGGCAGGTAGTCTTTATTTAGCATATTTTCAGTTATTTGTGTTGTGTGTGTTTGGAACAACACGTGCTACATTTGTATGTAGTGCGTATTATGTGTATGGGAATGATCAAAGGCGGAGTTGTAGAAAAAAATCCCATTGCCAAAGAATGGGTGTGGTTGTGGAATTTAGAAGTGTTTGGAGAAATGGTTAAAATGGGGTATGCGTATATATGTATATATATGTACCTCTATGTGGAATTAATAATTTGAGTATTAATTATGGTTGTGAGTAGTTCTGCCAACAACCATCATCGAATGAGGTATTTTAAAATACTTTTTCAGCGGTGTATGTTTTAGTATAGGTATGTAGTCACTATGGCAATCATAGTTATAAACGTGTGTGTGTGTGTGTGTGTGTGTATAAAGGTATAAGAACAATGATTTTATGGCATGCAGCATGAACTTCTAAAAGCGATGGGAACCTCCCTGCAGGTGTGGGAGCGGTGTCATGCGCTTATAGCATTGTATGAGACAAACTTGAGGAAGTGATAGGAACCTCCACTATGGCATGGAAGTGATGGGAACCTTCACATGGGGGTGGGAGTGGCATCCTACGCTTGCCACAGGGAGTGCGGGTGGCGTCCTGTACTTGCCGCAGGGCTCGGGATGAAATTACGAAAGAGACTGGAACCCCCATGCTCACGTTGGAGCAGCATCCCGTGCTTGCAGTAGTGCGCGGGATGAACTTTCGGAAGTGACGGGAACCTTCACGCTGATGTGGAAGAAACATCCTGCACTTGCGGCTTTGCACGGAACGAACTTATGGAAGTGACGAGAAGCTCTGCGCTTGATCAGAGTGGCATCTGGTGGTGGCAGCAGTGCATGGGATGAACATCCAGAAGCAACGAGAACCTGCCTACGGGCATCAAGTAATGTCAGGTGCTTGCAGCAGTACATGGGACAAACTTGCACAAGCAACAGAAACCTCGACACAGGCATGTGAGCGGCATCTGGCGCTTGCGGCAGTGCTTGGGATGAACTTTCAAAAATGACAAGACCCTCCCCGTGGGAGTGGGAGTGTTGTCCAGTGCTTGTGGCAGGGTGCAGCATGAACATGCTGAAGCGAAGAGAACCTCAGCACGGGTGTGGGAGCAATGATCGGTGCTTTAAGCAGTGCACGAGATGAACTTTCGAAAGCAATGAGAACCTCCGTGCGAGCATGGGAGTGGCATCCGACAATTGTGGCAGTGCGTAGGACAAACTTCCGGAAGTGATGGGAACCTCCTTGTGGAAGTGGCAGCAGTGTCTGGCACCTGTGGCAGTGAGCGGGATGAACTTGTAAAAATGACGGGAACCTCCGTACAGGCATTGGATCAGCGTTCGGCAGTTATGGCAGTGCCCGGGACAAACTTTCAGAAGTGACAGGAACCTCTGGGCGGGTGTGAGAGTAGCGTCATGTGCTTGCAGCAGTGTACAGGACGAACTTCCAAAAGTGACAGGAACCTTAGCGCGGGTGTGAGAGCAGCATTCGGCGCTCGCGGCAGTGTAGGGGATCAACTTATGGAAGCTTTGGGAATCTCCTCGCAAACGTGGGAGCAGTGTTGTGCACTTACGGCAGTGCATGGGACGTACTTCCGGGAGCGAGATAAACCTCCACATGGGCATGGGAGTAGCATCCTGCACTTACGGCAGTGCACGGGAAAAACTTTCGAAAGCGACAAGAACCTCTGGCAGGGCATGGGAAAGGCATTCGGTGCTTGTGGCAGTGCACTGGATGAACTTTCAGAAGTGACAGGAATCTCTCTGCTGGTGTGGGAGCAGCATCCTGCGCTTATGGCAATGCGCGGGATGAACTTGAGGAAGCGAAAGAAACCACCGTGCTGGCATGGGAGCGGTGTCTGGCACGTACGTAGTGCTCAGGACGACCATTCGATAGTGACGGGAACCTCCCTGTGGAGGTAGGAGCGGCGTCCTGAGCTTGTGGTAGGGCACAGGATGAACTTTCAAAAGTGACAACAAACTCCACGTGGTCGTGGGAGCGACATCCCACACCTGCAGCAATGCGTGGGGTGAACTTTTGGAAGTGAGGGAAAACTTTACGTGAGCGTGGGCGTGGTGTCAGGGGCTTGCAGCAGTGCACAAGGCGACCTTGCAGAAGCAACAGGAACCCTGATGTGGGCATGGGAGCAGCATCGGGTGCTTGCAGCAGTGCACAAGATGAACTTAAAGAGGAGATGATAACCTTCACGCGGGCATGGGAATGGTGTTGGGTAGTTATGGCAGTGCATGGGACAAACTTCTAGAAGCAATAGAAACCTCCCCTCAGGCATGGGAACGATGTTTGGCACTTGTGGCAGTGTGCAGGATGAACTTCTAAACACGACCAAAACCTCTGCGCAGGCATGGGAGTGGTGTCAGATGTTCACGGCAGTCAAGGGGCAAACTTATGCAAGCAACAAAAATCTCCGTGCGATCATGAGAGTCGCATCCGGCACTTGCAGCAGTGTTCGGGATGAACTTTCGGAAGCAACAGGAACCTCCACGTGAGGGTGGGAGTGGCATTTGTCACTTTTGGTAGTGCACAGGAAAAACATTTGAAAGTGACAGGAACCTCTCTATGTGCATGGTAGTAGAGTCTGACGCTTACGATAGTGTGAGGGACAAACTTTTGGAAGCGATGGGAAACTTCTGTAGTGATAGGAACCTTTACACGGGTGTGCAAGCGATGTCTGACACTTGTGTCAAGGTGTGGGACTAACTTCCAAAAGTAAAGGGAACCTCTGCATGGGCATAGGAGCAGCTTCGAAGGCTTGCAGAAATGCACGGGATGAACTTGCAGAAGCGATAGGAACCTCTGTGTGGGCATGGGAGTGGCATCCTGCTGTTACAAGAGTGTGCAGGATGAACTTTCGAAAGCTGCAGGAACCTCTCCGAAACCTTGGGAGCGGTGTCCCGTGCTTGTGGTGTTGCATGGGACAAATTGTAAAAGCAACAAAAACCTCCCAGCAAGCACGGTAGAGGCATCTAACGCTAGCTGCAAGGCACAAGATGAACTTTTGGAAGTGACGAAAACGTCTGTATGGGCATAGGAGCAGCATCTTGTGCTTGCATCAGTGCATGGGTTGAATTTCTAAAAGCGACAGGAATCGACCCAAGGGTGTGGGACAGGCAACTGGCACGGACTGAAGTTCTGAAAGTGATTTCTCCTCGTGGGCATGGGACCTATGTCCAGTGCTTGTGGCAGTGCATGGGACAAACTTGCAGAGGTGTCAAGAAAGTCTGCGCGGTCATGGGAGTTGCATCCTGCTCTTGTAGTAGTGCATGGGGCAAACTTTTGGAAGCAGCGGGAACCTCCTTGCAAGCATGGGAGTGGCATCCGGTGCTTGTGGCAGTGTACAGATCAAACTTACGGAAGTGACGGGAACCTCCCCGTGGGCGTGGGAGAGGCATCTAACACATGCAGCAGGGCACAGGACAAACTATTGGAAGCTATAGGAACATCCACACAAGGGAGGGACCTGCATCCTGTGCTTGCGGCATTTCAGCGAACAAACTTCCAAAAGCAACAGGAACCTCCCCATGGATGTGGGAGTGGCATCCGGCACTTGCAGCAATGCACGGGACAAACTTTCGGAAGTGACAAAAACCTCCCTGCGAGCATGGGGCTGGCATCATATGCTTGCGTCAATGCACATGATGAACTTTTGGAAGTGACGCTAACCTCTCAGCGAGCATGGGAGGGGCATTCAGTACTTACGGCAGCTCCCAGGATGAACATCTAGAAGCGAAGGGAACGGCCGCTTGTAGCAGTGCACAGTACGAACTTACAGAGGCGACAAGAAACTCTGCGCGGGTGTGGGAGTGGCATCTTGCTCTTGCAACAGTGAGTGGGATCAACTTCCGGAAGTGGTGGGAACCTCTTTGTGGGCATGGGAGCGGCATCTGGTGCTTATGGCAGTGCACGGGTCAAACTTGTGAAAGCGACAGGAACCTCCTTACGGGCATGGGAGAGGCATCCAACGCTTGCGGCAGGGCACGGGATGTGTAACATCCTAGTTTCTTTTATTATATTATATATTTATAGATAGATAATAGGTTAAATTTTTGGGAATATATGTATTATATAGAAAATAATTATATTTTTTTGAATAAATTATAAATTTAAGGTCAAATAGATAGAAAGAGTTCAATTAGGAATAAAATTGTTATTTCATACTAGTATAAATAGAAGTGTTTATTTGTATTTAGTGTTTAAGCCCATTTGATGGAAAAAAGAATAAAGGAAAGAGACAAGAGAAGAGAAGAGACACAGAAAATTATTAAGTTTTCTATTCCTTATGTGTATTGGTTTTTTTGGGTTATTGATTTGTTATTAGTAATAAGTAATTTTATTATGAAGTTTTATAGAATATAATGATTGAAATCTATGATTAAATTGTAAAGTTATGGTTAATCGTGATTAAAAGATTAGAAATTTTTTATTTGTGAAAAGATGGTTAAGAAAATAAAATTTCTACAAAGATAATATTCTGACAATGACTCAATTTGTAAATTTTATAAAATTATGCATTTTGAATTTGTCAAAACTACACATGAATAAACTAAACATTTTTAAGGTTATTGTGAATTGTGTTTGATAAGAAATTATTATGTTTTCGATTTTAATGATTTTTTGAATCTAACACTAAGATGCAAAAAATTTCTCGTTTTTGTAGAAGAACTGAATGACAAAAATATTTTATTTAACCAAATACTTTGAAAAATCATGAAATTTTATATGCTAATTTGTAATTATGTCTAGTTTAGCATATTAAAATTTTAGGGCAAAATTTGATGTCTATGATTTGTTATAAAATTTTCAATAAAAATAGTTCACTGTCAATTTTGTTTGACAAAATTTGATACTTTGAAAATAAAATTTATTTTGTATAGTTATGGAACGAATTTGAATAAAATATTTTAATAATTACTCTCTATATGTCTTTATTATCTCTGCAAAATATTTGAGAATGTATTAGATTTTCTAAAAATCAATGTTTGGGAGTTACTTAGTATATGAAACCATACTGTCAAAATAAGTGATTAAGTTAGATTGTGAAACAGACATAGTTTATGCGGAATTTGAGGTTAATGAAATTATATTTGCTTTATAATAGTATGTAGGAATCTTATGAATGTTATATTTTTTTATTATAGGTCAAAGCACTTAAGATAGTATTTGCACTGATCGCCAAGAGGTAAGTATACTGAACTTTTTGAAATAAAATCACAATAAACGTATGTACATGTTTGAATATATTTTCAAAAATATTTTTCAATTATAAATTTTTATAAAAGTATTGTTTTGACATTGTTATATGTTTACGTGAATGTTTTTAAGTATATATGCTACTCTAATAATGATTGTATTATTGTGATCATTCTTGTGTCATATGCATTAGCATTTAAACATGGACCTGTGCATTGTGTTTAAAGTAATGAGAAAGTGTTTTTGCAAGAAAAGTACTTATAAAAGTTAAGTTTTGTGTGTTAAGATATCAGATTTCATTACTTTCTTAGTAGACAATTAAAAATTATATGGAGCCTTTATTGTTTAGTTTGGCCATTCCTTCGAGTTTGGTAATATTACTATTATTCATTATTTTGTATAATATGGGAGAGACCATAAGGGTACCCTAGGTATAGTGATTTTCACATTTGTGTGAAGAAGTATTTGTGCATGTTGGAAGACTCACCGATGATTAAGGTGAGGGTGTGGCTCTTACTTTCGAGCATGGGTGTTTATTGTTTTTTTAAAAGTTATATGCCCCACTTGCGCTTGCCCCACATACAGTATGTTATCGACGGGTGACATTGGTCATTTAGTGATAAGTGATATGTGAAGTCTTACTAAAAGGCAATTGAAGAGAGATATTCCTAGAAAATTTTTGAAAGAATATTACAAAGTATTTAAGTGATTACAAAAGTTTTGAAATAAGCATAAGTTCACCTTAGGCATGTATGTATGCAGGTATATCATTTGCATACATCATAAATAAGTGCATTGTTTATAGGTATGTATGCATTTTATGTATATAAAAAAAACTAGTATACTTACTAAGCTTAAAACTCATTATAGTTTACCGTGATTCTAAATAGCTAAAGGCTTTGCACTTAAAGGATGATTTTGGTTGAGCTGCTATTGTCACTTGGTTCCCTAGGCATTAGAGCTTTTAAGGATTTTTGGCCATTCTATTGTTTTTAATTTTAGGATTTATTTTAGAGATTTATGGTTATTTACTACTAAAAGGATTTGACTAGCTATTTTATTTCCAAGTCTTTAAGTTATATGAATTTTTCGTAATCATATGGATTTGAGAATGTTTTAGTATTGTTCAACATGGGTTAAATTTTGGGGCGTTACAAGATGAACTTATGGAAGAACTAGGAATGTCGATTCGTACGAGAGAGCTGCACCCTATGCTTATGGTAGTTTAGGAGACAAACTTCCGAAAGCCACAAGAACCTCACTGCAGGCATGGTAGCGACATAAGGTGCTTGCAGCAGTGCACGGGACAAACTTTTAGATGCGATGGGAACCTCTATGTGAGCATGGGAACAATGTCTGGCACTTGCGGCAGTGCATGTGATGAACTTCCGTAAGCAGCAGGAATCTCTCGATGGGCATGGGAGAGGCATTTGCCACTTTTAGTAGTGCATAGGACAAACTTCCAGAAGTGACAAAAACCTCTCCGTGGGCATGGGGCCAACATCCGGTGCTTGCAGCAATGCACGTAACAAACTTTTAGAAGTGACGGGAACCTCCCTGTGGGTGTGGGAGCAGCATCCAGCTCTTGTAGCAGTGCACGGGATAAACTTCCGTAGATGACAAGAACCTCTCCATGAGCATGGGAGAGGCATCCAAAGCTTGCAGTAGTGCCCAAGATGAATTTCTGAAAGCAATGGAAACCTTAGTGAGGGTGTGGGTACGGCATCCGGTGCGTGCATGTTGAGGACCTTAAGAGGCAAAGGGAACGAGAACGGCATAAGAGAATACAAGAAAGGCAACAGGCAGCAAGGACGGCAGTAAAGCCATGCATGGGCTAGAATCTGTGTGCATCAAGTTTGGACCTAGTAGGCATCCAGCCCAGCAGTGAAGCCTGCCAAGGTTCTGACTTTTTCCAAATTGAGCAAGCACATCCATGCTTAGAAGGATTCCAGCCACAAAAGGACACGCATGGAGAAGTTCTAGCTAAGGAAGGATGTTCATGTCAAGAAGAGTTCCAATAGTAGCAGGATAACCATAAGAGTTCAGCATTATCAAGGAATCCATGCCAAGGAGAAGTATAGGGACAATAGGACACGCCATGATAAAAGTCTTAACCTTAAAAGGATACACCAAGAGGAAGTCCAATAACTACTGGATAGGATAAGAGTTTTAGTTTAGGTAGAATTCTACAATCAAGAAAGACCAAGAATCCCAGTAGAATTAGGACACCTTTGGATAAGGAAGATCTTGATAGAATTCTAATTGTTTTAGGAAACCTTATTGACTTACGAATCCTTGTCCTAAGTGAATAAGAAATTTTAGTACTAGTTGAACTAGGACAAGGTTGTTATAAGCTATAAATACAGCCTTATAATTTGTAACCATAACCTTTATTCAAATTTTAAGCATTAAGCATTAATTCAAGAATCAAGCATCTGGCCACTCTTAATTATCTTCTTTATCAATTATCTTTAAAGAGTTGTCTTGAGATAACTTGGGCTTAAGTCAAGATTAAGAGTTATCTTCCTTGCTTAAGAGCTAAGGTTAAAGTTAAAAGTTGTCTTCTTCAACCAAGGCGAGTTGTGATAGGTTGAAGAATTGTCTTATCTATCTAACATATCTTTTGTATCTATTTAAATCCTAAAGGATAGTTTATGGGATATCAATCAAGTGAAGAACTTAAGGATCAAACGAGATAGTAAGTTAAGGAGTAGTTTTAAGATTGTGCTAACCCCTAAAGTGTAGAAAAGTTAAGACAAGAAATCAGGACCCCAACAAATTGGTGCTCTCGTTGAGAAGTTAGCACAGATACCATTCAATTCAAAGGCAGCACGGTCACCATGTCTTCTAGGAAACAATCACCTTCACCTCAAGTGCAGACTAGAAAAGACTTCTCAGTCACCAACCACTAAAGAATCTTTAACTTGGAGAGAGACCAATGTATCATCCATGGCCAGTAGGTAATATCAAACACCAACTATCTTTTAGCATCCATTCTTTTGACCATTTAAAGAGAGATACACCCCAAGTGGTCGAAAAACAAGTTCAAAATGAGCAAGCTAGGAGCAACAACCTGACATAAATGTCTAGGAGGCTCTAATCATAGATCACTAGCATCCAATGCATGAGGAAGAATCTAAATAAAAGCAGTTTCTCTCTCAAGAAAGGAGGGAAAGGTGCATGAGTTTGGGAAGCAGAAGGGAGATGTCACCAAACATGTATCAGCCCCATGATCCCTACAATAATGATAGCGGTGATGCAAAAGTACTGGACAGAAGACCGGCATCATGATAGCTAAGAAGGGAGTGGAATGACCATGAGGTAGAACCATGACACACCATTAGGAGGGAGGATTGGCAGCACCACGACAACCTAAGCCACTACACGTGTCCTAAGGTAAAAATTAAATTCTCAACCTTTGAGAAAAGAGATCCAACTGAATAGATCTTTAAGGCTGAATTCTATTTTGAGAAGAAGGTGTTGAGAGGGATGAAAGGGTTAATTTTGTGTCCTATCACCTGTGTGGGAGGGCCAACCAATGGTGGCATTGGCTTAAGGCCACTTATGGCCATGAAAATAAGAGGATAGGCTGGACACGGTTCACACAAGAATTGGTGAATATCTTTGACCCATCTAGCATGACCAATTACGAGGGACAACTTGCAAAGATTAGGTAGGAGGGATTTTTAGACAGTTACCTTGAAAAGTTTGAAAGGTTGGCTGAAATTGTAAGAAACTAGCTAGATGGCGTGTTGATTGGCAATTTTTTGGATGGCCTTGTGCCTTGGCTAACCAGGGAAGTCAAGATAAGGGATCCAAACTCCCTCACTCAGTGCATTTGGTTGGCAAGGCTTATTGCATGTAGTAGGGGCAACCACTAAGCCTACTGCCATGAGGTTATTCACAATCATGAATGGGCAGAATGCATTGGTGTTGATACACAGTGAAGCCACCCACAACTTCGTCATCACTAAACTGGTCAAGACACTTAAGCTATGTCCAAAGAAGATTCCACCCTTTGAGGTAAGAGGTCCAAGTAGATAGAAACTCAAGTGTGCTCAAGTCATTAAGGTAGCAACAATGCAAATTCAAGGAGTCAAGATCAAAGCAGAACTGCATGTGCTAGCCTTGGCAGGCTTTGACATAGTTTTAGGCAGTGCTTGACTCAAAACCATAGGCAAGATTATGTTCAACTACGAATCCATGGCCATGCACTTCCAGTGAAAGGGACAAGACAACTTGTGGAAGGTGTCAACCACCAATGCAATGCATCATTGTGAAGTAAGTACCCTTGATCGCCTATACAAAAAGGGGGGCACAATGTTTTGCAATCTTTTGGCCATGAAGGAAGTAAGCACAGCTAGACTTTAAAAGAGGCAAAACACACACGAAGTCATACCGTTGGCAGTAAGGAATCTACTAAAGCAATTTGAAGATGTCTTAGGGGAACCACCCTCAAAACACTATGACCATGTAATCCCTATTAATCAACAAGACTAAGGCAATTAATAGAGCACCTTACCAGTATGCTCACTTTCAAAAGAATGAGATTGAAAGACAAGTGGAAGAGATGCTACAGCAAGGTATTATCTGACCTAGTACCTTCCCTTTTTCTTCTCCCATTTTACTTGTTAGGAAGAAAAATGGTACTTGGAGATTTTGCATTGATTATTAGGCACTCAACCAAGCTACTATCAAAGATTATTTTCCTATTCTAACAATTAATGATATGCTAGATGAGTTGCATAGAGCAAAGCTATTTACCAAGCTGGATCTTAAGGTCGGATATCATCAAATTCATATTAAGGAAAAGGATGTGCAGGAGACAACATTCTAAATTCTTAGTGGACACTATTAGTATCTTGTCATGCTTTTCAGACTATACAATGCACTTTTTACCTTTCAAGCAACCATGAGCAACATCTTCAAACCCTATTTGCATAGGTTTGTATTGGTTTTCTTTGATGACATCTTGGTCTATTCTAGGAACCATGATGAACACATGGAACATTTAATAATGGTGCTTAAGGTACTAAGGAGAAATCGGTTCTTTATCAAGCCTTCTAAATGCACATTCATGCAAGAGGAGCTTGAATATCTCGGTCACATGATATGCAAAGAAGGAGTGAAGGTGAACCAATGCAAGATAAGAGCAATACAATCATATCCAACTCCTAAGAGTGTTATGGAACTTAGTGGATTTTTGGTCTTGACGGGCTACTACCGCTGATTTGTTTGCAAATATTGTGCCATTGCAAAGCCATTGGCAAATTTGCTAAAGAAGGACAATTTCTTATAGATGGAGAAGAGTGAAAATGCCTTAAAGATGTTAAAGCAAGTTATGTGTGAGACCCCGATGTTAGCACTACCTGACTTCAACCAAACATTTGAGCTTGACACCAATGCATGCCAAGATAGAATTGGCGCTGTTTTGAGTCAAGTCGAAAGATTAATTGCTAACATGAGCAAAGTATTAAGACCCATGAAGAAAAAATGGTTAGTATATGCCAAGGAGATGTTGGCCATCATCCATGCAATCAAGGTGTGACAACCTTACTTTATTGGTAGGAAGTTCCTGATCATTATGGATCAACAACCTTTGAGGAGCTTAATGAAGTACAATATCACCACACTCGAATAGTAAAAGTTCCTTGTCAAGTTGTTGGGATATGATTATGAAATAATCTATAAATCAGGAAAGGAAACAAGATGGTAAATGCTTTGTCTAGAAACAATGGAGGACAAGTGTTGTAGGTAGAAATCAAGAAGGCAACAGAGATTGATCCTTAAAACCAAGAGCTCACCGAAAAGATCAAAGATGTTCCAAATTTGTATGTTTTCATTCAATAATCAAGAATCAAGGTTAGCATTCTTGCTTACTCTTTTGTTTATATTTTTGGTTATCTTTTAAGAGTTGTCTTGAGATAACTTGGGCTTAAGTTAAGGTCAAGAGTTGTCTTCCTTGCTTAAGAGCTAAGGTTGAAGTTAAGAGTTGTCTTCTTCAACCAAGGCAAGTTGTGATAGGTTTAAGAGTTGTCTTGCCTATCCAACATATCTTTATATATATTAGTTAACCCAAAGGACAGCTTAGGGGATATAAAATAAGAAAAGAACTCAAGAATCAAATGGGACAGCAAGTTAGGAAGGATTCCAGTAGGCGTGCTGACCCTTAAGGTGTAGAAAGTTGAGGAAAAAATTGAGACCCCAACAAATTAGTGCTTTCATTGAGAGATCAACACAACCACCAGTTGAAAAGAAGCACAATCACCCCTACAAATTAGTGCTCTAGTTGAGACAGTAGTACAGACATTAGTCAATTGCAAGGCATTGAGGTTACCATGTCATCAAGGCAGCATTCACCCTCACTACAACAGCGAACTAAGGAGGACTTTGGAAGAATTCTGACCTTAGAGAGGAACCAACGCTTACTCAATGACCAGGTAAGTGATAGCAAACATCAATTATCTTCTATCATCCATTCTCTTGAGCAATTGAAGAGGGACACACCACGAGTGGCTAGAAAACAAGTCAAAACTGAGAAAGCCAGGAACAGTATATTGCCACTGCAACCTAGAAGGCTGCATTCGGAGGAAGATTTTCACCATGAGCAGCTTCCCTCTCAAGAAAGGGGGGAGAGTGCACATGAGTCTAGGGTGTAGAAGGGAGGTGCCACCGAATTTGCACCAGCCCCATGACCCCTATGATTATGCAGTGACGATGAGGTCTTGGATCAAAGGCCAGCAGTGTGGCAGCAAAGGAGAATGCAGAGTTGTCATGAGGTAGAACATTGGCGGACAAATAGGAGAGAGGAATGGCAACACTACGACAGCCCAAGCCACTACACTAGGCCTAGGGTAAAAATCAAACTCCCAACCTTTGAGAAAGGGGATCCAACTGAATGGATTTTCAAGGCTGAGTTCTATTTTGAGAAAGAAGGTGTTGAGAGGGGTGAAAGGGTTGATTTTGCATCCTGTCACCTATGCGGAGAGCCAACCAATGGTGGCATCAGCTTAAGGCTACCTATGGCTGAGAAGGTAGAAGGATTGGCTGGACAAGGTTCACACAAGAATTGATGGACAGATTTGGCTCCTCCAGCATCATCAATATTTGCTCCGTGTTTTATAGGAGTCAAGTCTTTCCTCCAAAACTTGGAATACTCATTTCAACCTCCTGAGATGCCAATGTGGAGAACAAATGAAGACGTTTCATCACCAACAATTCCAGTTGATGACAGTAGAGGAAAAGAATTGTGCACAGAAGATGCGTATGCACGTCCAAGTGAAGGCCACACTAAGGATGCAAGTGCGCTAGGACAGGACTTGGTGTGTCCAAATGCCAAGATAAAGATGCAGAACTCTTATGATGAGTCAAACAATTCATTTGCCGAACCTCCTAATTCATCTATTCATGTTTATGCTACTCTTTCTACATCTTCTTTAGCACTACCAAGAGTAGAAGAATAACAAATTAACATGGAAGCAGAATCATATGGATTTTCATATGGATTACAAGTGCATGCTTCTACAAATTATCCATCAGAACATGCACAATCTGCCTTGTTGGCTAAACCTGGAACAAAAGACAAAGTTTCTAATCATATTCCTGTCCAGATTGAAGGTCTTGCTGATCTTTCATGGACAACATCACAAGCTGCAAGAGAACAGACCTTTAAACCATTCATTGTCAAAACAGCAGCGGAAAATATGCATAGCATGCAGCAAGTTTTGCAAGGCACAAGTATTGATCAAATGCCATCATCTGCACCTGTTTTAGACCCTCAATTCCCTGGACAGAATGAGGATTATTTGGGTTGCAGATTGAACACTGAAGATCCAAACATTCCATGCAACAGGTCAGGTGTTTTAGACAACAACCCTATTGCCAGCACAAATGCCCAAAGTAGGGGCAACCACCAAGCCTACTGCAATAAGGCTGTTCACAACCATAAACAACAAGAATGTTTTGGTGTTGATTGATAGTGGAGCCACCCATAACTTCATCAACACAAAACTGGTCAAAACACTCCAGCTATGTCCAAAAAGGATTGCACCCTTTGAGGTAAGAGTGGCAAGCAGATAGAAGTTCAAGTGTGCGCAAGTTATCAAGGCAATAGCTATTCAGATTCAAGGAGTAAAGATAGAGGTAGAACTACATGTGTTAGCCTTGGCAGGCCTTGATGTGGTTTTAGGCAACGCTTGGCCTAAAACCATAGGCAAGATTATGTTCGACTACGAATCCATGGCCATGCACTTCCAATGGAAGGGAAGGAACTGCAGGTGGGAAGCACCGCCACCAATGCAGCACATCATTGTGAGGTAAATACCTTGAACAACTATACAGAAAAAGGGCTCAATGTTTTGCAATTCTCTTGGCCATAAAGAAGGAAAATACAGCTGAATATCATGAAGGGCAGAACACGCATGAAAATATACCATTAGTAGTAAGGAACTTACTAGAGCAGTTCAGAGATGCCTTAGGAGAGCCACAAGGACTACCAACCTCAAGATATTACAATCATGCCATCCCATTAACCGATGAAACCAAAGTGATTAATGTAGCACCTTACCAGTATGCACACCTCCAAAAGAATGAGATTGAAAGACAAGTGGAAGAGATGCTATAGTAAGGTATTATCCGACCTAGCACTTCCCCTTTTTCTTCTCCCGTTCTACTTGTTAGAAAGAAAGATGGAACTTGGAGGTTTTGCACCGATTATCGTGCACTTAACCAAGCAACTGTCAAGGATCGTTTTCCAATCCCAACAATTGGTGATATGCTGGACAAGTTACATGGAGCAAAGCTGTTCACCAAGCTAGACCTCAAGGCGAGATATCATCAAATACGCATGAAAGAAGAGGACGTGTAGAAGACAGCATTTCGGACTCATGGTGGACACTATGAGTACCTAGTCATGCCCTTCGGATTATGCAATGCACCCTCTACCTTTCAAGCAACCATGAATGACATCTTCAAACCTTATTTGTGCAGGTTTGTCTTAGTCTTCTTTGATGACATTTTGGTCTATTCTAGGAACCATGATGACCACATAGAACACTTAGCAAAAGTGCTAGAAGTGTAAAGAAGAAATTGTTTCATCATTAAGCTGTCCAAGTGCACATTCATACTGAAGAAGGAGTAAAGGTAGACCAATGAAAAATAGGAGCCATGCAAACATGGCCAATTCCTAAGAATGTCACAGAACTTAGAGAGTTTCTAGGTTTGATAGGCTATTACCGCCAATTTGTTCATAAATATGGTGCCATAGCAAAACCACTGACAGATTTGCTGAAGAAGGATGGATTCTTATGGACAGAGAAGAGTGAAGACACATTCAAGTTGTTGAAGCAAGCTATGTGTGAAACGCTAGTGTTAGCACTGCCCAACTTCAACCAAACCTTCAAGCTTCACACTAACCCATGTCAAGATGAAATAGGTGCTGTCCTAAGTCAAGCCGGAAGACCTATTGCATACATGAGCAAAGTCTTAGGGCCCATGAAGAAGAAATGGTCAGTATACGCTAAGGAGATGTTAGCCATCATCCATGCAGTCAAGGTATGGCGACCTTACCTTCTTGGGAGGAAATTCCTGATCATTACAGATCAACAACCCTTGAGAAGCCTCATGGAGCAGAAAATTATCACCCCAGAGCAACAAACGTTCCTTGTCAAGTTACTAAATTATGAGTATGAAATAATATACAAGCCTGGCAAGGAAAATAAAGTGGCAGACGCATTGTCTAGAAGCAATGGAGGTCAAGCATTGTGGACAGCATGTGAGCCTAATGACGCATGCCTCACTACCATTAGCGGAGCAGAGTGGAATGTATGGACAGAAATCAAGGAGGCAATAAAAATTAACCCTCAAAGCCAAGAGCTCGTAAAGAAGATTAAGAATTTCGACCCTAAGGTTAGTAAATTCACCATTAAAAACGGATATATTTCACACAACCAGCAGGTATATGTACCAAACATACCGAGATTAAGAGGAAAGATCTTGAATCACTTCCAAAATTCACGAGAAGGAGGACATTCAGGATAGTTCCATACTTACATGCGGCTTAAGTGATTCTTTTGGTGGGAAGGACTTAAAGCTGAGATCAAAAAGCTAGTCCAAGAATGTGATGTTTGTCAGTGCACCAAACCAGAAGGTGGCAAAACAAAGGGGTTGTTACAGCCTTTGCCAGTACCAGGACAAGTTTGGGAAGACTTGACAATGGACTTTATCACAAGAATGCCCAACAGCAAGGGTTATACGGTAATATTAACTGTAGTAGACAGACTCAGCAAGAGTGCACACTTTGTACCGCTCAAGCAACCTTACACAGCAAAAGAAGTTGCCCAAGAGTTCAAAAAGAATGTGAAAAGACTTCATGGCATACCAAGGACAATGCTGTCAGATAGAGACATTGTCTTTATGAGCAAATTCTGGAAGGAGCTCTTCACATAGCTCGGCAACAATTTAGTCACCTCATCTACCTTTCATCCACAAACAGATGAACAGAGTGAGGTAACCAATCAAACTCTAGAGCAGTATTTAAGATGCTTTTGCCGTGACTAGCAAAACCATTGGGAGGAGTACACTACCTATCATACGGCAATCAAGATGACACCATACCAAGCCGTATATGGAAGAATACCACCATGAATGTCAAGTTATACCATGGGGAACAACCCATACATGAAGTAGATGTCACACTTCAGTCAAGAAATGAGGTCTTGAAGCAACTCAAACAAGAGCTTGAAAAAGCAAGAGACCGTATGAAGAGACAAGCTGATAAAGGGAGAAAGGAAGTTGAATTTGAGATAGGTAACTATGTCTATTTGAAGATCCACCCTAGGAGAAAAATCAAGGCGGGAAAGTCAACTATGACAAAGCTAGCTAGGAAATACTTTGGACCATATGAGGTAGTTGAGCGAATTGGAGCAGTGGCTTATTGCCTAAGACTACCATTAAACTCCAAACTACATCCCAGTGTTTCACATTTCATTGTTGAGAAAAAAGATAGGAGATGTGAGACAAGTGAATAAGGGACTGCCCGACGTTTCCAGGGAAGATCACCTGGGGCAGCACCCAAAGGAAGGACTAGGATTTTGCATAGTAAGCTATGGGCGCAATAGAAGGCCAGTATGGAGAGTACTCATATGGTGGAGTCATACGCCCAAAGATGAAGCAACATGGGAAGACTATGAAGATACCAAGAAAAGGGGATTGTTGAGGACCTTAGAAGGCAAAGGGCGCGTGAGAGAATGCGCGCAAGACGCCAGGCAGCAAGACAGGCAACAACAGGCCAGCAAGTGTGCACAACAAGCCTCATGCAGCAAGCAGTGAAGCACGGCAGGTTCTGACTCAGTCCTAAATGATTGCAGAAAGCCAAGTCAAGAAGAATACCAGCATTTGCAGGAGACGCATGAAGCAATCCGAGTGGGAGAAGGAGAGGAAGGACACCACAGCAGAAGTCTAATCCAAGAAGGATTAGGCAAGAGGAAGTGCAGCTGCTGTAAAATACAAGATAAGGTAGGAATTTTAGTCTAGGTAGAAATTCAAGAAAGACCAAGAATCCTAGTAGAATTAGGAAACATTTGGATAAGGTCTATCTTGATAATGTTTTATTTGACTTAGAAAAGCTTGTTGACTTAGAAAATATATACTAAGTGGATATGGAACCTAAGTACTAGTTAAATTAGGATAAGGCTATCTTAGGACTATAAATGCAGCCCATTATTTGTGAGAAGCTCATAAGCTACGAATTTTGTTATTTCTCATTTAATAATGAAGAATCAAGGTTAGCATTCTTGCTTACTTTCTTGTTTATATTTTTGGTTATCTTTTAAGAGTTGTCTTGAGATAACTTGGGCTTAAGTTAAGGTTAAGAGTTGTCTTCCTTGCTTAAGAGCTAAGGTTGAAGTTAAGAGTTGTCTCCTTCAACCAAGGCAAGTTGTGATAGGTTTAAGAGTTGTCTTGCCTATCCAACATATCTTTATATATATTCGTTAACCCGAAGGACAACTTAAGGGATATAAAATAAGAAAAGAACTCAAGAATCAAACGGGATAGCAAGTTAGGAAGGATTCTAGTAGGCATGCTGACCCCTAAGGTGTAGAAAAGTTGGGGAAAAAATTGAGACCCCAACATGAACGTGCACAATGCTACTGCCGCGCCTGTGGTGATGTTTCGGTTGTGCCCGGAAGTATGTATTGCACACTGCCAAATGGGCCCGACGCCTCTGCGGCGCCCGGGGGAATGATCTGGCTGCTCCGGGAAGTTCATCCCATGCACTGCCCAACCAGCCCAATGCCTTTGTCTCACCCGCCATAATGTTCTGGTCACTGTCCAGCCAGCCGAAGCCTTTACCATGCCTGCAGGGATGTTTTGGTCACTCCTTGAAGTTTTTCCCATACATTGCTGAATGCACCTGACGCCTCTGTTGTGCCAGTGGGGATAATTAGGTCACTCCGGGAAGTTTGTCCTAATTACTACCGAATGTGTCTGACACCTCTGCTGAGCCCATCGCAATGTTCGATTGCTCCCAGAAGCTCATCCTGTGCACTAACGAATGTGCCCAATGCCTGTACTGCTCTTGCAGTGACGTTCTGATCGCTCCTGGGTGTTTGTCCTGCACACTGCCCAATGCGCCTAAGCCCGTTGTCACCCTCGCGGGGATGTTCTGGTCACTCTCGGAAGTTCATCCCGCACACTGCAGAACGCATGCGACGATGCTTCCTCTCCTGTGTGGATACTTCAGTCACTCCCCAAAGTTTGTACCGTGCACTACTGAATGTGCCCGACACCTCCACTGTGCCCGCATGGATGTTCTAGTCGCTCTTGGAAGTTTGTCCCCTGCAATGCCTAGTGCACCCAAAGCCTCTTGCGTGCCTGCAGTGATGTTTTGGTCACTCCAGGAAGTTCATCTAGCACATTGCTGAACGTGTCTGACGTCGCTGTGCCCATGAGAATGTTTCAATCACTCCCAAAAGTTCTTCTCACACACTGCTGAATGCACCCGATGCCTCTGCCGTGCCCATGGGGATGTGCTGGTAGCACCCAGAAGTTTGTCCCGCACACTGTTGAACGCGAACGATGCCTCTGCCATGCCTGCGGGGAAGCTCCGATCACTCCTGGAAGTTCATCTAGCACACTGCAAAATGCGCCTAACACCTCTACTGCACCCATGGTGATGTTCTGGTCACTCCCAGAAGTTTGTCCCGAGCACTGCCAAATTTGCCGTAAGCCTTTGCCGTGCCCATAGGGATGTTTTAAACATTCCTGGAAGTTCATCCTGAAGACTACTGAACATGTACAATGCCACAGCCACGCCTGCGGGGTTGTTCCGGTCGCTCACAGAATTTTATACTCCACACTGCTGAAGACACGTGACACCACTGCTGTGCCCGTGATGATGTTGCCGGTCACTCGCAGAAGTTTGTCCTGCACACTGCCAAACATGCCCAAAGCCTCTACCGCGCTGAGATGTTCTGATCACTCTCGGAAATTCATCCCACACGCTGCCGAACGTGTCCGTCACTGCTGCCATGCCTGCAATGATGCTCTAGTCACACCTGGATGTTCCTCCCATGCACTGCTGAGTGCATCCGATGCCTCTGTCACGCCCATAGGGATGTTCCATTTGCTCCCAGAAGTTTGTCCCGCACACTGCCAAATGCACCTGAAGCCTCTGCTGGGCCTGCTGGGATGTTCTGGTCACTTCAGAAAGTTTGTCCTGTGCACAGCCCAATGTGTCCAACACCTCGGCCGTGCCCATGGGGATGTTTTGGTCACCCTCAGAAGTTCGTGCCACTCACTGCCAAACATGCCTGATGCATCGGCCGCACCTATGGGGATGTTCTGATCGCTTCTGAAAAGTTCGTCCCATGCACTGCCCAACGCGCATGATGCCTCTATTGCACTTGCGGGAATACTGGGGTCACTTTGGGTAGTTCATCCTGCATACTACCCAGCACACCTGAAGCCTGCCTTTGCCATGCTTGCAAGGATGTTTGGTCACTTCTGGAACTTCATCCCGAGCACTGTCAAACATGCTTAACGCCTCTGCTGCACCTGCGGGGATGTTCCGGTCGCCCGCAGAAGTTCTTGCCATGCACTGTCCAATGCAGCTAAAGCCTCTTCAGGGGCTGTGGGGATGTTCCGATCAATGTTCAGGTCTCTCCTGGAAGCTCATCCCGTGCACTGCCCAACACTTCCGAAGCCTCTGCCATGCTGGCAGGGATGTTCCGGTCACTTCTGAAAGTTTGTCTTGAGCACTGCCAAACAGGTCCAAAGCCTTTGCCATGCCCGCGGGGATGTTTCTAGTCACTCTTGGAAGTTCATCCTGAGCACTGTTGACTGCATCCAAAGCCTCTGCTGAGCCCGTAGGGATTTTCTGGCCGCACTCAGAAGTTCGTCCCAAGTGCACCAGACACCTCTGCCTCGTCTGCAGGGATGTTTCAGCCACTCCAGGAAGTTCATCCCACACATTGTCAAATGCCCCCAATGCTGCTGCCACATCCACGGGGATAATCTGGTCACTCCTTGAAGTTTGGCTTGTGCACGGTCGAACAGGCACGATGCCTCTGTTGTGCCTACAGGGATGTTCTGGTTGCTCCTAGAAGTTCATCCTGCACACTGCTGAATGTGGTCAATACCTCTGCTGTGCCCACGGGGATGTTCTGGTTGCTCCCTGAAGTTCATCCCGTGCACTGCCCAATGCGCCCGAAGCCTCTGCCACCCGCGGGGAATTTCCAGTTGCGCCTAGAAGTTCATCCCATGGATTGCCCAATGCGCCCAACACCACAGCTGTGCCGTGCCTACAGGGATTTTTCAGCCACTCCTAGAAGTTTATCCCACGCACTGCCAAATGCACCTGGTGCCTCTGTCACACCAGCGGGGATGTTCTGGTTACTCCCAGAAGTTCGTCTTGATAACTGCCAAACACGTCTGACACCTCTACCGAGCCCGCAGAGATTTTATGGGCACTCTTGGAAGTTAGTCTTGAGCACTGCTGAATGCGCCCAATGGTGCTGGCACGCTTGACACCACACCCAAAAGGATGTTTCAGTCATTCCCATAAGTTCCTCCCACGCACCGACAAACGCACCAAATGCCTCTCCCATGCCCACGAGTTTGTCCCGGTCACTCTAAGAAGTTCGTCTTGAGCATTGCTGAACTCATTCAATGGCTCTGCAGAGCTAGCAGGGATTTTCTGGTAGCTCCTGGAAGTTTCTCCTGCACAATGAGAAACGCGTCCGATGCCACTGCCACTCAAGCAAGGATGTTCTAGTTGCTATAGGAAGTTTGTCTTGTGAACTGCCAAATGCACCAAATGACTCTGCCATGCATGTAGGGATGGAATAAAAGTACAAGCATAATTATTTAAGCAAAAGCAGTTTTTGTCTGGGCAGCATGTGGGCTCTGGATCTTTTAATTGTCTCCGAGGTCAATCAGGTCATCATCCTCATCATGAAGCATAGGATAAAAAATTAGTAGCTTTAGAACATAGTCTAGACACATTACCCAATAAAACTCAAGATCAAAAGATTATTAAGACAAATAAAAAAATATTATAAAAAATCTACCTGATTTAGAATTACCTCCAAAAAATAGCTATATAATAATAGAAACAGATGGCAGTCTAGAAGGTTGGGGAGGAATTTTAAAATGGAAACCCAACAAGGAAGATCCTCGTAACTTAGAAAAATTAAGTAGATATACTAGTGGAAAGTATAAAACTAAAGTAACTAGTATTGATGCAGAAATATTAGCATGTATAAATACTCTAGAAAAATTCTAGATAACCAAGAAAAAGTAAATTATGTAGAAAACCTATTAGGAGAAGTAGCAAAGTTATACTTTCAGTCATGGAAAAAGGATCATACTAATTCTTATAGAATATTAGTAGCAAATGCAGATGTAACAGAAAATATAACTAGTCAAATTAGACAAATGATATTAGGATACGATCAGTATAGAGGAAATACAGAAATGCAGAATAGAGCACTACAAGACTTAGAAAGACTACACATAGATAATATGACACAAATAAAGGATTTTAGTAATCTAGGTGCTACTAAGCTATGTTTTAACCAATTTTCTATTGTTTTTAATAAAGTTAATCTCACTTCTATTCTGTATCTAAATGTATTTTCTATAGATATCTGTGCTAATCTCTGTTCTAACCTTTCTATTTCTTCAATTAATATATTTCTAAATGCTGCTAGGTTTAATCTATTGTCTATATTTATTCTTAATAATGAATTTACTATTGCTCTGTGTAAATTAAAATCTGTATTTATTGACATCTTAGTTTCTTCCCTGTATCTATTTCCTGATTTATTACTAGCTCTTCCTAAATATCCTATTGTAATATTTAGATTGTCTCCTTCATAATCTTCATATCCTTTTGTTTGTATTCCAATTTTTAGTTTTTCTAAATCATTTATTGATTTTAATATATTAGGGGAATAATAAAATAATCCTGTATTATTATTCATGTCTACTTCTATTGTTCCTAATACTGCTTTAGACATATTTTTTATCCAGCTTGTATCTAATAATACTATTAATACTTTTGTTCCTACTCCTATCCTGGTTAATCCTTTTACTCCTATTACAATTAATCCTGAATGTACTAACTTCTTACCTTCTGTTTTTAATCTTCTTATGGTTTCTCTATTTACTATATCTATAGTCTTAGTTTGTCCATCTACTACACTAATTTGTTGTTCTGTAGCTACTTTAATTAATGATGCTCTAAATTCCATTGTTCCTACATTATACAATACTCTGGGATTCAATAACCTTAACTGATTTTGGTTATATAAATCTAAATTTCTTTCTAAATCTATTATTTCTTCTAACCTTACATTATTATTACCATCTCTGTCTTGTCTTCTTAATATCCTGTCTAATAAAGTATAAGGCCTTTCTGTACTAATACTTCTTCTACTGTTTTCTTCTCTAGTTATATTTCCACGACTATCTATAGTAGTTGTTGTATTACTTCTTCTTAATGACATACTTATTCCCACTTTTTCCATACTAACATTTTTCCCAGTTGTTTTTCCTACTACTGGTTTTGTTCCTAAAGATAAATTTGCTAATTGATTATTTATTCCTTCTACTGTTTTTATAAATAATGGATCTTGAGTTTTATTGGGTAATGTGTCTAGACTATGTTCTAAAGCTACTAATTTTTTATTTATATTTAATAATAATGATATTATTGTGTTATTCTGCCTAATTATAGTTTTATAAGGAACTCCTGCTACAGATCCTAAGCTATTCATATCTCCACTAAATCCTATAGAAGGGACTAACTATTTCATTTTCTGTATCTTCTAAACACCTTAAATAAAATGGGTCTTTTTCTAAAGTCATTCTGTCAAAATGGATAATTTATTATTAATCTAGTCTATTTTTAATTCTAATTTATCTATTTTTTCTATTATTTCATTTTCTACTGTTTTGGAATTCCTAATACTACTACTTTGTTTTCTTTCTACCATATTTTGGATACTTTTATAATATGTTATATAGATGATATTTTAATATTTAGTGATAATATAAGTCAACATATTCAGCACTTAAAAGAATTTTTTAATATATGTGAGAAAGAAGGATTGATACTTTCAAAAACAAAATTAAAATTAGGACAACCTAAGATAGAATTTTTAGGACTAGAAATAGGAAAAGGAGTAATAAAATTACAACAACACATAATTAAAAAGATAACAGAAATTAATGAAGAAATAAATACTAAAAAAGAATTAGAAAGTTTTTTAGGTTTATTAAATTATACTAGAAATTACGTTCCTAATTTAGGAAAATTAACAGGACCATTTTATAACAAGCTTAAAATAGGAGGAGAAATTAGATTTAATAATGAAGATAAAAGATATTAAGACAAATAAAAAATATTATAAAAAATCTACCTGATTTAGAATTACCTCCAAAAAATAGCTATATAATAATAGAAACAGATAGCAGTCTAGAAGGTTGGGGAGCAATTTTAAAATGGAAACCCAACAAGGAAGATCCCTCGTAACTTAGAAAAATTAAGTAGATATACTAGTGGAAAGTATAAAACTAAAGTAACTAGTATTGATGCAGAAATATTAGCATGTATAAATACTCTAGAAAAATTCAAAATTTTTATTTTTGATAAATTAGAATATACTTTAAGAACAGATTATAATGCTATAGTAAAATTTTATAATAAAATAAATTCTAGTAAGTTAAGTACTAATAGATGGATAAAATTTATTGACTACTTGAAAATTACTGGAGTAGAATGTAAAATAGAACATGTAAAAGCAAATGAGAATTTCTTAGCAGATAAATTATCTAGAATAATTAGTAATGATAATATAGAATGATAAATTAAATTGCTTAGCAGATAACTTATTTAGAAAAAAATTAGTAATTATTTATTATAAAGATTCTTTTGTGGCTTTGTACAAAATTCAGATTTGTTGTGGATACCGACGTAAGTCTGGAGTCCACTAAGCCCACAAACATAGTCATTCTTGCACTAACATATTATTTCATTTATTGCAGTAATGGCAGGCCCATCTCAAACCCCTTCATCATTTTTCTTTGGCCCATTTGCCTTGGCCACATTTCCATCAGGAACTAATCTTTCATTCAGGGCAAAAGCCCAACTCAGGCCTGAACAAAAATGCCTTGTAGACAATATATGGAATGCCAACCCAAAAGCCAAACCAGAAATTCTTCATGCCCTTTGTTGCTACATGGATCTCAAAAACCAAGAAGAAAACTTAAAGTCCATGCTATTACCCGTCCAGAACATGAATCTCTCTCCACAAACCCCACCACTGCTACAACATGAAGTAAGCATGCTGAAAAATGAGTTAAGCTCAAAAAATGAAAAAATAAAGGAATTAACAGAAAAAATTCAAAAGATGGAAATTGAGCTTAATGAAAAAAGACAAAAGGAAAAAGAAGTCATTGTTTACTTTGAAAAAGAAGAGAGAGAAAAGAAGCAAAAAATGATGACATTACCTTATTTAGGGCCATATCTTGAAAGAAAGATTCTTTTTTATCTTTTCTCTGAAAAAATAGCTGAAATGATCTATTATCAAGAAAAGTTGAAGAATCTTGTAAATAATGATGGACCTGATAATGTCATTGGAATTAAATGTTCTGCACTACCAGACACAAAAGCATGAAGACTCAAAGGCATGTGACTGTGACGAAGGCTTTGTCTACTACAGGATGACAGTATATTTCAGATTGTGGGAACCACTTGAAGAAATATATGGATTTAAAAGAATGATGGATATGGGTTTTGTATACAGGATTATAGTCACCAAACCAGAACAAGTAAGAAAGTATGTGGAACCCTATTCATGGAGGCTAGCACACGTGCTCTATATTCTGTTTGAAAAGGATAAATGCCCTTCTGGGTATATCAATATGAAAGTCAGAGCTATCCCAGCCTCCTACAACAATGGTTATCCTGAAGAAGCCAGAACAGAAATCCTCATTGAATGTTGCCCTTTTTCAAAACCTTCCTTAGTCTTTTTCCCTCCTGATTTTATTCCAAAATGTTCTGTATCTACAGATGAATGTATCAGTAGGGCAAGGATATTTCTACAGGCAATACAGCTTCAAAATACTTGGGCTTACAGATCTTCCCTCGTATTTGAAGAAAGAAATCTCAAGGTTTTCTGTTCACAGACAAAATGCTATGTTCCTTTCCTGAGTCACATCATGGAAGACCCCATCAGGATGCTCCACTACCAACAAGTTCATGCTGGCGCCAATTATGGCATTATTGGTGATGAAGGCAACTCCCAAGAAAGTCATTATCCTATGCTTCATGATGAGGATGATGACCTGATTGACCTTGGAGACAATTAAAAGATCCAGAGCCCACATGCTGCCCAGACAAAAACTGCTTTTGCTTTAATAATTATGCTTGTACTTTTATTCTTGTTTACTAGAGTTCCTTTAAAAAAGTAATCATGGTTATCTAACCTTGGTTTACTTTATATGTGTATATAACCAGTTTAAGTTTTCAATAAGAGACGGACGTTTTTTATTTCCAAAAAATTCTCTCAATTCTAGCAATCTCTTCTCCTTTCAGCATAGAAAACTCCAGAGTTCAAAGGTAAATAATCTCTTAAACTCTTAACATATTCTAACAAGATCGAGAGTCTCTCTCTTGTTAGTCTTATTCCTCATCTCCAACGCCGTAGAAACTCCGGCTGTTGGCTTCTTTAAACAACTTGGGTAAAATTAGAATTATTCCAAAAAATAATTGTGAATAGTAGTTGTTAGAATGATAGGCTAAACAACTGTACATCAGGAATAGTACTAGGTTGATGGATCTAAATGAGTGAACTTACATAAAAAATATAAATATATAATATATATATTTTCTCTTCTTCTCCTTTCAGAAGCTTCCAAATTTAGATTTGAACATAGATCCCAGTAACAGAAGGCCACAACGTAAATTGAGGGTTCTCCTCCTCTTTTCTAAGAGGAAAGTTTAACCTCTTTGTATCGTGGTTTCTTGTTCTGTGACCGGATGTCTGTGATCTGTTTGAATCTGGCTGCTCTTCTGATTCTTCGTACCTCACCCCTTGAATTGGTATCAGAGCAAACAATGAACTAAGTTAAAATAATTTTGGCCTTTATGATTAAGCAAATTGTCTTGAAAACTTGGTATAAGTTAAAAACTCTCTTATAGAGGTAAACTGAAGTACTAGGCAGAAGCAAAGGTGCTGATAAGTCCTAGGTGTAGGTGAAAACTTGCGGAGAGAATAGACTTATAAACATGACCAGTAAAGACGAGGAGGTACTTCATAGGCTTGATTATTTGAACTTAGAAACAGGAGCATACTACAGGAAGAGGACTGTAGATAATATTAATATAATTTGTTTTTTAAATGATAATTATAAGCATAAATTTCACTCTGCAGATCCGCAACTGAACACTATTTCTGATGTATGTTATCACTTATTGCATAATCAATTAGCAACTAGTCAAACACAAAGCATAATATTTAAATCGTATTTAAATATACTACAAAAAGAGAGAATGAAGATAGATAGTTTAATAGAAAATATTAAGGTAATACAAAATATGGTAGAAAGAAAACAAAGTAGTAGTATTAGGAATTCCAAAACAGTAGAAAATGAAATAATAGAAAAAATAGATAAATTAGAATTAAAAATAGACCAGATTAATAATAAATTATCCATTTTGACAGAATGACTTTAGAAAAAGACCCATTTTATTTAAGGTATTTAGAAGATACAGAAAATGAAATAGTTAGTCCTTCTATAGGATTTAGTGGAGATATGAATAGCTTAGGATCTGTAGCAGGAGTTCCTTATAAAACTTCAGTATATATTTTCTCTTCTTCTCCTTTCAGAAGCTTCCAAATTTAGATTTGAACATAGATCCCAGTAACAGAAGGCCACAACGTAAATTGAGGGTTCTCCTCCTCTTTTTAAGAGGAAAGTTTAACCTCTTTGTATCGTGGTTTCTTGTTCTGTGACCGGATGTCTGTGATCTGTTTGAATCTGGCTGCTCTTCTGATTCTTCGTACCTCACCCCCTGAATTGGTATCAGAGCATGGTAGAATGCGCCCAATGCCTCTGCCGCACCCCGCGGGAATGTCCTGATCACTCACAGAAGTTCGTCCCATGTACTGCCCAACGCACATGATGCCTCTATTGTGCCCGTAGGGATGTTCTGGTCACTCCTAGAAGCTCGTCCCGTGCACTACCCAATGCACCTGAAGCCTCTTCAGCACCTGCGGTGATGTTCTGGTCGCTCCCGAAAGTTCATCCTGTTCAGTGCCAAAGGCGCTTGATGCCGCTGCCGCACCTGCAGGAATGTTCTAGAAGTTCATCCTGCACACTGTCAAACACGCTCAATGCCTCTATCATGGCTGTGGGAATGTTCCACTTGCTATCGGAAGTTCGTCCCATGCGCTATCCAATGTTCCTCACACCTCTGTCATGCTCGGAAGTTCATCCCATGCACTGCCCAATGCACCCATGGCCTCTGCAGCACCCATGATGATGCTTCAGTCGCTCCCGAAAGTTCATTACACGCACTGCTGAATGTAGCTAATGCTGTTGCCGTCCTGCAGGGATGTTCTGGTCGCTCTTGGAAGTTCGTCCCGTGTACTGATAAACACACTCGTTACTGCTGCCACACCTACGGGGATGTTCCGGTCACCCCCAAAAGTATGTCTTGCAAACTGCTGAATGCGCCTGATGCCTCTGCCACACTCGTAGGGATTTTTTGGTCACTCCCGGAAGTTTATCCTGAGCACTGCAGAACACATCCAATGCCTGTGCCACTCCCGCAGGGATGTTTTAGTCGCTCCTGGAAGTTTGTCCCGTGTATTGCCTAATGTGCACAATGCCTCTGACGCACCCATGCTCACTCCCAGAAGTACATCCTTTGAAATACCCAACGCACCTGAAGCCTTTGCAGCGCCCACAATGATGTTCCAGTCGCTCTTGGAAGTTTTTCCCGTGCACTAATTAAATGTGCCTGATGCCGGTGCCACTCCTGTACGGATGTTCTGGTCACTCTCAGAAGTTCATCCTATGCACTGACATACTCGCTCAATGCCTCTACCGTGCCTGCGTTATGTTCCAGTTGCTCGCGAAAGTTCATCCAGTGCACAGCCCAGTACGAAGCCTCTGCCACGACCGTGGGGATGTTCCGGTCACTCTCAGAATTTGGTCCCGAGCACTGCCGAATGCTTCCAACATGTCTCTTGAGCCCATGCTGATTTTTCGGTCACTCTCAGAAGTTCTTCCAGCACACTGCTAAAGCTGCCCAATGCTGCTGCCTCACCCGCAGGGTTGTTCTGGTCACTCTCAGAAGGTCATCCAGTGCACTGTCCAGCACGCGGGAAGCCTCTCCTGCACCTGGGCCTTATGCTGCTAGTTCTCGAAAGTTCATCCTGTGCACTGGCAAATGCGCCTGATGCCTCTGCTGCACCCGTGTGGATCTTCCTGTCTCTCCCAAAGTTCATCCCACGAACTGGCGAATGCACTCGATGCCTCTGCCACACCCATGTGGTTGTTCCAGTTGCTCCATAGAAGTTCAACTCACTTACTGCCCAACGCGACTGAAGCCTCTGCCGTGCCGGCAGGGATGTTCCACTTGCTCCAGGAAGTTCGTCCCGTGCACTTTCCAGTACGCCCAAAAGCCTCTACCACGCCCATAGGGATATTCTTGAAGTACCCAGAAGTTCATCCCCACACTGCCAAACATGCCCGACACATATACCACACCTGCGGAGATGTTCCAGTCACTCCCCGAGGTTCGTTCTGAGCACTGCCGAACACGCCTAAAGCTGCTGCCATACGAGCGTGGATGTTCTAGTCACTGCCAAATGTGTCTCACACCTCTTTAGAGCCCATGGGGATTTTTTGGTCGCTCTTCGAAGTTTGTCCCGAGCATTGCTGAACATGCCTGATGCCTCTGCCGCACCTTTGGAAATGTTCCGGTTGCTCCCAGAAGTTCATCCTGCGGACTGCTGTACCCGCGGATATGTTCTGGTCACTCTTGGAAGTTCATCCCATGCACTGCATAATGTACCTAATGCTGCGAGCGTGCCTATAGAGATGTTCTGTCCGCTCCTGGAAGTTTGTCCCGTGCACTGCACAACGCGTTGGAAGCCTCTACTGTACCCGGTAGGATGTTCTGGTAGCTCCTGGAAGATCGTCCCACTGGCAAATGCACTCGGTGCCTCTGCTTCACTCACAAGGATGTTTCGGTTACTTCTGCAAGTTTGTCCCGTGCACTGCCAAACATGTCTAATGCGGTCGCTGCACCGTAGGGATGTTTCGGTTGCTTCTGGAAGTTTGTCCCGTGCAATGCTGAACATGCCTAATGCATCTACGGCACCTGCAGGGATATTCTGGTTGCTCCCAGAAGTTCCCCCTACTCACTGACAAACATGCTTGAAGCCTCTGCCTTGCCCACTGGCATATTCCGCTCATCGTGCCTGCTGGGATGTTCTGCTCGCTCCCAAAAGTTATGTTAAACATACTTGAAGCCTCCATCGTGCCCGCTGGGATGTTCTGCTCGCTCCCAAAAGTTCTGTCAAACATACTTGAAGCCTCGGTCATGCTCAATGGGATGTTCCGCTTGCTCCCAAAAGTTCCTCCCATGCACTACCAAACACGTCCAATGCCACTCCCTTGCCTAAGGTGATGTTTCAGTGACTCCCAAAACTTCATCCCGTGCATTGCCAAACACGTTTGACGCCTTTGTTGCACCTGCAGGGATGTTTTGTTTTCTCCTAGAAGTTATTCTCATGCACTGCTAAGTGTGCCCAAAGACTCTGCTGGGCCGGCTGGGTTGTTTTGGTAGCTCCCGGATGTTTGTCCCACACACTCCCAAGTGGGCCTGCCGCTACTGTCATGCCCATGGGGATCTTCATCCTGCGCACTGCCCAATGTGCCTAACACCACTGGTGTGCCCCCAGGATGTTCCGATCACTCTCGGAAGTTCATCCCGCACACTGCTGAATGAGCTTAACACCTCAACCGTGCCTGTGGGAATGTTCTGGTTGCCTCGGAAGTTTTTCCTGAGCACTACCGAACACGCTTGATACCTCTGTCGTGTCTGCTGGTATGTTCCAGTCGCTCTCGGAAGTTTGTCCTGAGCACTGTCGAATGTGTCTGACACCTCTGCCAAGCCTAATGGAATTTCTGTTCGCACCCGGAAGTTTGTCCTGAGCACTGTCGAATGTGTCTGACACCTCTGCCAAGCCTAATGGAATTTCTGTTCGCGCCTGAGCATTGTCAAATGTGTCTGACACCTTTGCCAAGCATGCTGCAATTTTTGTTTGCTCCTGATGGCTTTGCCATGCCCACGAGGATGTCCTGGTCGTGCCCGAAAGTTCGTTCCACACACTGCCAAACCTGGCCGACATACTTACATAGCCCGCAGGGTTTTCCAATCGCTCCCTGATGCTCATCCCTTGCATTGCTGAACATGCTCGATGCCTCTGCCGTGCGCACGGTGATGTTCTGGTCGTTTCTTGAAGTTCACCCCATGCCTTTTCAACAACTCTGTGTTTCCAAAAATTTATTTCAATTACTTCCAAATACAATTTCAATTCTTAATCTTCGATCTTTTCAAATTTCAATTTCCAATTTTTAATCTCTGAATTTCTTTTCCCTTCCTTGGTTCATATTCGATAATAGGTGAAAAACCCTTTCTGACTTCCAATCTTTCAATATGATTATCCGAGATGATTTTTAGATTGATAATTTGCGTCAAGATTTCGAAGCTCCCGTTAACCAAGTCAAGGTTAAATGGTTCTTTGAAAATTTCCCTATCCCAAAATGTGATCAAATTAGGGATGTTTAGGACAAAGAAATGAATAGACTCGAAGTCAATATTCCTTTCTTTAAATGGTTTGAAATGTATCTTGCTAAAAATTTTATAGGTCTTGAGATCTGAGTATGAGGTTATGAATTTGCTCCAAGAAATAGGTATGGCCTTTTTGGCCTACAAAGCCTTCAAACATTCTGATCGTACTGCAGCAAGGTATATTGTTGCAGGATTTATAAGTTCCTTACACTATTGGTGGGACAATAGTTTAAGTAATCTAGATCAAGAGAATATCAAGTGGAAATGCTGTAGAAGTGTTATTTCACACCATAAGAATCCACTTCATAGGTAACCCTCAAGAGGAATTGTAGAGCTCAAAAATAGTTTTGACCAATCTTAGGTGTCCAACCCTAGGAGATTTTCGTTGGCACAAAAATGTGTTTGTTACATATATCTTCCAACGTCAGGACTGCAATGCTTCTTTTTGGAAGAAAAGATTTGTTGCAGGATTGCCTAAATTCTTTAGTGATAGAATTTTCAAAAAGTTAATTGAATTCTTAGAATTTTTAAAAAAGTTAATTGAATTCATGGGAGCTGCTTCAATCCCATGGAATTTGATTACTTATGGTCAACTTTTTGCATTTGTCAAAAAAGAAGGATTAGCCCTCTGTTAGGAACAAAAGGAGAAAAGGAAAATTGACAAGTTTTCTTTTCATCAAGTTGTAAGAAATTTATGTGCTCAATATGGATATGACAACAGTCAAGCTCCATCCCGTAGGAAGAAATTTAAGCCCAAACAAATTTCTTACTACACCAAACCAAGGAAACAAAAAGCCCAAAACAAGGATCAATACTATTCAAGGCCCAAGAAACATAAGAAGAATTATAAGCCTAAAAACAAGAACATTGTTTGTTAGACTTTAAGAAACTAGGCCATACCTCAGCCAACTATAGAACCAAATCCAACATCAATGAAATGTTCAAGGATCCAAAAGATCTTAGATCTAAGTTTTTGCAACTTCTACTTAATGAAGAGTCTAGTGTTCAAACATCTAACTCTTCAGATGAACTCATTCAACAAATAGATCAAACCATTAGTGATAGTGAGTCATCTCAAAGTGGCAATTGTTCAGAAAACATTTGTAACTATCCCCACATTAATATGATCAGTAGGAATAAAGTTGATAAACAATTCCTACTCGATATCATTGGTAAAATAGATGACTTAGAGCTCAAAAGAAAATATTTGCTCGACCTTAGGGAGATCATTACCCGTGAACAACATGCCAGTACTCCTTAGCCATTCAATCTCAATAAAATCTTTGAGAAATAGCCTACTCAAAATCTCTCCAAACAAGTGACCGCAGGAGAACTTCAAGAAGAAGTTAAACTCCTAAAAGCCCAAATCAGAGACTTGAAGAAACAAGTCAATGACCAACAGCTTCAATAACTTCAAACCAATGTTAGAATAGAGTTGTTAGAAAACTCTAGAAACATTGTTCAAATTGCAAACAACAATCTGAAAGTAGTAATAGTCAACTATCTCAACTCTTACCTTTGTCGAATTAACCATTAGATGATGATGGTTTTATCCATTTGATCAATAAGATTAATTTCCTAAAATGGTATCTCGACATTTCCTTACATATAGGAAATATTTTCTTTATCAATACCACTACATTAGTTGATTTTGGTGTAGATCATAATTGTATTTGGGAAGAAAAATTCTTACCCGATACTATGAGAAGACCTATGAACATCTCACTAGTGCCAATGGTTCAAACCTAAATGTTAGGTATAAGCTTTCTAATGCCCAAGTCTGTAACCAAAATTATTGCTTTCATAATAGTTTCATTCTAGTCAAAAATCTTTCTCAAAATATCATTCTAGGAACTCCGTTCCTTACCAAAGTCTATCCTTTTCAAGTAGACAACAAAGGAATCCACACTAAGGTACTCGCTACCAAGGTGTCGTTCAACTTTTGGTTTACCATCAGCCAAAAAGATGTTCACATGCTCTAACAAAATTCAATAAGCCAGCAGATCAATCTTATCAGACATAAGGAATCATATGTGCAGGCTTTACGGAAAGAGCTCAATCATGCCAAAGTAGAAAGCCAGCTAGGGAATCCACTCATTCAGACAAGGATTCACAAACTTCAAAACCTTTTTCAAAAAGAAATATGTTCAGACCTACCCAAAGCTTTTTGGGAAAGGAAAAAGTATATAGTCCAACTCCTTTATGAAATAGTTTTTCATAAGAGAGACATTCCAACCAAGGCAAGGCCTATTCAAATGAATCATGAGCTCCTTGAACATTGCAAAAAGGAGATCAATGATTTATTGTAAAAAAAACTTGTTCATCCATCCAAGTCACCTTGGAGTTGCTCAGCCTTTTATGTCAACAAAAACTAAAAAATAAAGCGTGGAGTTCTGCGCTTAGTCATCAATTACGAACCCCACAACAAGGTGCTCCAATGGATTATGTATCCTATTCCAAAAAAAAAGAGACTTGCTCAATAGATTGTATGATTCCATCATATTTTTTAAGTTTGCTATGAAATCAAGATTTTGGAAAATCCATATTAATGCCCAAGATAGATACAAGATAGCTTTTGTTGTACCCTTTAAACATTACAAATGGAATGTAATACCCTTTGGGCTCAAAAATGCTCCATCAAAATTCCAAAATATCATGAACGATATTCTTAACTCATATTCTTAATTTTCAATAGTCTACATAGATGATGTACTTATCTTTTCAAAATCCATTGATCAACATTTCAAACACTTGCAAATTTTCCTAAAAGTTGTGAAACACAGTGGCTTACTAGTTTTCGTTACTAAGATGAAATTATTCCTAAACTAGGGTTAGATTTCTAGTGCATGAAATCTAACAAGGAACTATTCAACCCATTAATAGATTAATAGAGTTTGCATCAAAATTTCCAAATGAAATCAAAGATAGAGCATAGTTACAGAGATTTTTATGATCTCTTAATTACGTAGTTGATTTCTTTCCAAACCTTAGACCTATTTGTCAACCACTGTTCAATAGACTTAGGAAAAATCCACCTGTATGGTCTGATCAACATACTCATATAGTCAAGATGATCAAGGATAGAGTTAAGGCTATCTCTTGCTTAGCATTGCCTAACCCTTGTGCTAGTCTTGTCGTAGAGACAGATGCATCAAAGATAGGATATGGTGGGATTCTCAAACAAAGAGTAGGTGACTCAATCAAAGAATTAATAATTAGATATCATTCTGGTGTTTGGCTTGGTGCTCAAAAAAATTATTCAACTATTAAAAAAGAAATTTTATCAATTATTTTGTGTAATGAAATTTCAAGATGATTTGTTCAGCAAAACTTTTCTTTTATGGAAAAGAGGGTTTTGGAAAAAGATGACAAGAATCTTGTGTCAAAATAGATTTTTGCCAGATGGCAAGCAATTTTATCAAATTTTGATTTTTCAATCGCCTATATAAAGGGTAAAGAGAATTCTCTTCCAGATTATCTCACAAGAGAGTTCTTACAAGGGAAGAAAGAGTGATCAACCACTTTAAACACCATAAGGCATTCGATAGTTTTGGTCACTCCCAGATGTTCGTCTTGAGCACTACCTAACATGTCTGACGCATCTACTATGCTTGTGGAAATTTTTTGGTTGCTCTCGAAAGTTTGTCAATCAATACCACTGCATTAGTAGACTTTGGTGCATATCAAAATTAGATTAGGGAAGGTTTTGTTCCAACTCATTTCTACAAAAAAATGTTTGAATGATTGAGCAATGCTAATGGAACAATTATGAATGTTAGGTACAAGTTTTATCCTTGTCAAAAACCTTTCTCAATATATCATCTTGGGCACTCTATTCTTTACTCAAATCATTCGTTTAATGTAAATAACAAAGGAGTCCATATTGAGATACTGGGTACCAAAGTAACTTTCAAATTCTTGTTAGTTATTAGCGAAAAGACATTCACATGCTTCAACAAAACTCGATAAGTCTTGAGCTTTCATTTTTGCTTCTTTTCACTCATTGTGTTTGAACACACTCACTTAGTGTTCGATCACTCTTTTCTTCCTTGTAAGAAGTCCCTGTAAGAAATCCCTTGTAAGATAGTATGGTAGGAAATTCTCTTCACCCTTTACATAAGCGATTGAGAAATCAAAGTTTAAGAGAATAGCTTGCCATCTAGCAAAAATATGTTTGGAAACAAAATTTTTGGCATCTTTTTCTAAAACTTCTTTTAGGGCTTTGGAATCAATGCATAAAAGAAAAGTTTTATTGAAGAAATCAACTTGAAATTTCATAATGCACAAAACAATTGATAAAATTTCTTTTCTGATTGTTGAATAGTTTTTTTTGATTACCAAACCAAATGCCTGAATAATACCTGACTATTAATTCTTTTGTTGAGCCTTTTGATTTTTGTTTGAGAATCCCACCATATGATATATGTGATGGATCTGTCTCCACAATAAGACTAGCACTAGGATTAAGAAGGGCTAAGCAAGGGGTAATCTTAACCTTGTCTTTGATTAGTTTCACTACTTTAGGGTGTTGATAAGAAATTTGTTTGCTGGATTTTGCTGGAGTCTATTGACTAATGGTTGACAAATGGTCCTAAGATTAGGAAAGAAATTAGCTACATAATTAAGAGATCCTAGAAATCTCTATAACTAGGTCTTATCCTTAATCTTATCAGGAAATTTTGACGTAAATTAAATCAATCTTTTAATGGGTTGGATAGCACCTCTATATATTTCATGACCTGGAAATCTAACTTTGGTTTGGAATAATTTCATCTTAACATCCAATACTACTAAACCATTTTGTTTCACCACTTGAAGGAGTATTTGCAAGTGTCTAAAGTGTTGATCAATTGATTTTGAGAAAGTGAGTAAATCATCTATATGTACTATTGAGAAATGGGAATAAGAGTTGAAGATGTTATTTATAATGTTCTAAAATTTAGATGGAGAATTTTTAAGACCAAAGGGCATTACGTTCCATTCATAATGTCTAAAGGGCATAGTAAAGGTAGTTTTATGCCTATCTTGAGCACTAATCTAGATTTGCCAAAATACTAATTTCATGTCAAACTTAGAGAATATGAGAAAATCATATAATTTATTGAGCAAGTTTCTCTTATTTTGAATAGGATACCAAATTTATTGAAACACTTTGTTTAGAGGTTTGTAATTGATGACTAGTCTTGGGACACCACGCTCTAGTTTTGAACTTTTGTTAACATAAAAGACTGAACAACTCCAAGGTGACTTATATGAATGGATGTCATTTTAGGACAATAAATCATTGATTTCTTTTTTGCAATGTTTAAGGAGAACATGATTTATTTAAGTGGGCCTAGCCTTGGTTGGAATGTCTCTCTCATGAAAATCTTTTTTCATAAGGGAGTTGGACTATATGCTTTTTCCTTTTCCCAAAAAGCATTGGGTAGGTTCGAGCATATTTGCTTTTGGAAAAGTTGTTGAAGCTCATGAATCCTTGTCTGAATGATTGGATTTCCTAGTTGGCTTTCTATTTTGGCATGTTTGATTTCTTTTTGTAAAGCTAGCACATGAGATTCCTTATGCTGGATAAGGTTTATTGAGTTTTGTTGGAGTATGTGAATGTCTTTTTGGCTAATAGCCAATAGGAATTTGAAAGTTACTTTGGTACCCAGTACCTCAATATGGATTCCTTTGTCGTTTACATTAAACAAATAAATTTAAGTAAGGAATTGACTCCCTTACGATGATATTTTGAGAAAGAATTTTGATAATGATAAAACTATTGTGAAAATAATATGATTACAGATTTGATTATTACATAACTTGCACCTAACATTTAAATTTGATCTATTGGCACTACTCAATCATTTAAAAGTTTTTTTGTACAACTAAGTTGGAACAATATCTTCCCTATTACAATTTTGATCTGCACTAGAGTCTACTAATGTAGTGGTATTGATTAAGAAACTATGTCCTATATGCAAGGAAACATTGACATGCCGTTTTTGGAAATTAATCCTATTGATTAGATGAATAAAACCATCATCATCTAATAGTTGATTGGGCAAAGGCAAAATTGGTTGAGTGCTACTGCTTTTAGCTTGTTGATATGTAGTTTAAGCAAGAATCCTAAAGTTTTCTAACAACTCTATCTTAACATTAGTTTGAAGCTATTGAAGTTGTTGATCATTAACTTGTTCCTTCAAGTCTTTGATTTGAGCTTTAAAGAGTTTAACTTCTTTTGAAGTTCTCCCATTGTCATCTATTTGAACAAATTTTAAGTAGGATACTTCTCAAAGATTTTGTTAAGATTGAAAGGTTCTGGGGAACTAGCCTATTGCTCACGAGTTATGATTTTCCTAAGGTCGAGCAAGTATTTTCTTTTGAGTTATGGATCATCTATTTTGTCGATGATATCTTATAGAAACTGTTTATCAACTTTGTTTCTATTGATCATGTTGAGATAAGAATAGTTACAAATGTTTTCTGAACAATTGCAACTTTGGGTTGACTCATTAGCACTAGTGGTTTGATTTATTTGTTAGATAAGCTCATCTTATGACTCAGATAATTGAACACTAGACTCTTCACAAAGAAGAAGTTGATCAAACTTGGATTTAAGTTCTTCTTAGTCCTTGAAAATTTCATTGATCTTGGTTTTGGTCCTAAGGTTGGTCGAAGTATGGCTTGGCTTCTTACAAGTCCAACAAACAATATTTTTGTTTTTGGGCTTATAAGATTTCCTATGTTTTTTAGGCCTTGAATAGTATTGGTCATGTGTTTGGGCTTTTTGATTTTTGGGTTTAGAGTAGTAAGAAATTTGTTTCAGCTTAAAATTCTTTCTATAGGATGGAGTGTGAATGTTATCATAGCCATATTAAACACAAAAATTTCCTACAACTTGATTAAAAGAAAACTTATTAGTTTTCCTTTTTTCATTCTACTTTTGACAAAAGGCTTTTTTGAAAAAGGCAAAAGGCTGACCATAAGTAATTGAATTCCACGAGATTGATCCTCCTCCTATGAATTCAACTAACTTTTTAAGAATCCTATCAGTAAAGAATTTTGGCAAACCTGCAATAAATCTTTCTTTTTAGAAAGAAGCTTCACAGTCTTGGCGTTGGAATATGTGTGGCAAACACAACTTTATACCAACAAAAATCTTTTAGAGTTGGACATCTAAGATTGGCCAGAACAATCTTTGAGCTTTGTAGTTCTTCTTGAGGATTGCCTATGAAATGCATTCCTATGGTGTGGACATGTACTTTTACGACATTTTGCTTCTCATGTTCTCCCATAAACCTTGATCATCTTCTATTTGGTATTTTTCTACATGGTTGAGATTATTTTCATGATCCAAATTACTTAAGCTATTATCCCACCAATAGCGTAAGGAACTTGTAAATCTTGCTACAATATACCTTGCAATAGTATGATCAAAATGTTTAAGGGCTTTGTATGCCAAAAAGGCCATACCTATTTCTTAGAGCAAATTTATAATCTCATACTCAGATTTTCCATCTATGTTGCATTCATAAATGGCTTCACCTGTGTATTGAGTACTTAGAAATTTTAAGCATTCTTCATATTGAATATCTGGTGGAGTTGGTCTAGGATAATAATTCCTAGTTGAATCAACTTT